>CBVK0100410881.1:0-12347 GCA_900067695.1 Picea abies | reverse complement strand
ACATCTATTTAAGCAGGGTTCTTACAAAGCCAAACAACATCACAGCTTCTCTAAAAAAATTGGTTTCGTGAACATGTCTGCAGAATTCACTTTTGTATGGAACTTTTCCAGAGCCACTCCCCCTTCATGAAAAAATTGTCTTACAAAATGGTACTTAATATGAATATTATTTGTATTATTGTGATAAGAAGCATTTCTATCCAAATGAATAGCACTTTGACTATAGAAGAATACTTTCACCTTGTGTTGCATCCTTCCAAACTCACCCAAGAAACCTTTTAACCAAATTTCATCTTTTCATGCATGAGAGGCATCCATATATTTGGCCTCGGTAGTGGATAAATAAACTATGTTTTGAAGCTTTGACATCCAACTAACAGGTCCTCCTACAAGAGTAAAGACATATACTGAAGTGGATCTCCTTTTTTCTAAGTTACCTGCAAAATATGAATCAACATAACTCCATACCGAATCACTGGAACCATAATAGGTTATAGAATAATTACTTGTGCCCCTAAGATATCGAAGCACCCATTTCATTGTTTCCCAATGCTCTTTACCTATATTTTTAATGTATCTACTAACAACACCAACTCCATGTGAAATATTTGGTCAAGTACTCACTATCAGATACATCAAACTCCATATTGCATTAGCATATGGTACATGAGACATATAATCCTTTTATTTTTCATTACTAGGAAATACACTTCAAGTAATATTGAAATGGGAAACTAAAGGGATTTGTACAACATCCACATTATACATACCAAATCTCATAAGTATTTTCTCCACGTACTTCTGTTGTAATAACCACAACTTACCATCTTTCCTGTCTCTATGTATCTCCATGACCGAGATTTGTTTTTCTCCTCCTAGATCCATCTTATCAAATTTCCTAGCCAAATGAGCCTTTAAACTGTTGATTTCACCCATTGTTTTTCTTGCAACAAGCATATCGTCAACATATAACACCAAAATAATGAATATTTCATTTTCCATCTTTTAAAGGTTAAAACAATGATCATATTCACTTCTTGTAAAATTTTGGCTCACCATGAAGGAATCAAACTTCTTGCACCATTGTCTAGGAGACTACCTTGGGCCATATAATGACTTCTAGAGTTTGCATATAAACCCCTTATTTCGATTCTGAACAAACCCTTCTAGTTGTTCCACATATATATCCTCGTCCAAATCTCCATGTAGAAACATTTTTTTAACATCTAGGTACTCTAACTCAAGATCAAATAAATAAAATAGTGCTAACACAACACGAATTGAAACAAGCATCACAACTAATGAAAATATTTCATGAAAAACAATATCTTCCTTTCGAGAATACCCTTTTTTCTAACAGTTTTGCTTTATACCTTTCAACTTTATCATCAACACCTTTTTTCAGTTTGTAGACCCACTTGCAACCGACAACCTTCCTATCTTTTGGAAGTTCTACTAGATCCCATGTTTTATTATTCTCTAATGCATCCATTTCTTCTTTCTTAGATTCTTTCCATTTAACACTTTTAGATACCTTCATTTCTTCTTGATAACAACTACGTTCTCCATCATTAGAAACCAAAGCCACAGATGAAACATAATCGTCATACCTTGTAGGGGGATTAACAACCCATGTAGATCTCCTTAGAGATGGTTGAGGCATCACCATAGTTTCCTGGATATTTTCTGCATCTCCATATTCTTGTTTTGGAACTTCTTCATGCTCCTCCTTTTTTGAAGATGGATGCGTCTCCAACTGAATTTGTTGAACTTGCGGTACATGTTCTTGTCTCACTTCAACATCCACTAGGTCTAATTTTATGAGTGAAGATTCATCAAATACTACATCTTTTTTATGATGAGTTTGTGGTAAGTAGGATCTCACAATCTATACCCCTTAACCCCATCACCATAACCAACAAAGACATATTTCTTTGATCTAGGATCTAACTTAGAACCCTGATCTTTTGAAATAAGAGCATAAGTATCACAACCAAATATTCTCAGATTTGAATAATCACACGAAAGACCTATCCATACCTCTTTTGGAATATTACAATTTATTGCAGTTGATGGTGACGGATTTATCAAATAGCATGATGTAAGAAACACTTCTTCCCACAATTCATGCTACAACTTGGAATTATTGAGCATGATCCTTTCTCTCTCTAGGAGAGTCTTATTCATGTGTTTAGCAACACCATTTTGCTGCGGAGTATACACCGTGGTATTATGTTTTTCTATTCATCTTCCTTGCAATAGTTCTCAAATTCCAAAGATATGAACTCACCTCCATTATTTGTTCTTAAACACTTGATGGACCTCTCAATGCTCTTTTCAACCAAATCTCTGAATTGCTTAAAAGTATTAAATACATCAACTTTATTTTAAGTAAATAGACCCACACCTTTCTAGAGTAATCATCTATAAATGTCACAAAATATGACGATCCTCCAAAAGAAACTATAGGGGATGGTCCCCAAACATCTGAATGAATGTAATCGAGGATAAATTTGCTTATATGTCTTCCTATTTTAAACTTCTGTCTACACTATTTTCCAAAAACTCAATACTTGTAGAAATTCAAATTCAGAAAATTTAAACTTGGAAGTGACTTATGATCAACCAATAACTTAAGTCTTTTCTCTCTCATATGAACCAAACACTGATGCCATAAATTAGTGGAGTCACTTGCACCTTCATATGCTAACACTACTTGATTTATTTCAGTCCTTCCTTCAAGCTGATAAAGGTTATCGATCATCTTTTCCTTCATGAATACTAAGATTCCTTTGGACACCTTCGATACTCCACCTTGAGTTGTACACTTATAACCAACAGAATCTAGAACTCCCAAAGATATTAAGCTCTTTCTAAGTTCGGGTACATGTCTCACATGTGTTAATGTTCTTACAATACCATCATGCATTTTAATCTGGATGCTACCAACCCCAACAATTTTACAAGAAAAATCATTTTCCATAAAAACAACACCATCATCAATAGATTGGTAATTTAAGAACCAATTGTATGAAGACACATGTGCTTGGACACACCAGAATCTAAAAACCAATTCTAATGTTGATGTGAAGCATCACAAGTAGAGAATACTTCATCAACCATACATGAACATGAACATGAACTTGCTTCGGCAGAATTAGCTTCCTTTGCTTCCTTTGTGGAGTCCTCTTTGGATGCTTTCTGTCTTTTCCAAAAATCCTTCTTGAGATCCCCAAATTTGCCACAAAACCAACATTTTTGCTTACCATTCTTAGCTCTTGACTTAGATCTTGATGTACCTATCTGATTTTTCCCTCTTTATGTAGACCGTCCTCTGACCACCATTTTTTTGTTGTTCAAGTTTCTTTACTGGATCTTCTCTTCATTTCCTCAACCAACATAGCTCCCACAATGGTATCATAATCAGCGATGTCTGTTTTATTGAACCACATAGATGTGACCATATGATCCCAAGATTCAGGTAATGAACAGAATAGTGTGACTGCTTTGTCCTCATCTTCATATTTTACATCCATACTAGTTAATTGACAAATCAGGGTATTGCAAATATTTAAATGATCAATTTTTTTTTTACCTTCTTTCATCTATAAGATATACAACTACCTATTCAAGAAGATAATGTTCATCGAGGACTTTGTTATATAAATCATTTACAGTCTATTCCACAACCTTGTTGTTGTCTCCTTTCCAGTAGTGTTAAACAAAACTTCATCTTCCAGACACATAGAAATGGTACTAAGAGCTCTTGCATCTGTATCTTCCCAGTCCTCGTCTATCATGCTTGCTGGTTTCTTTGTCCTTCCTACAAACACCTTTTGAAATCCTTGTTGCATAAGAAGATTTTGCATCTTCAACTTCCATAACTCAAAGTTATTCTTTCCGTTGAATTTTTCCACCTCAAACATTGAACTCTACACTTTTTCATCAACACAAACTCCCAAACAATAGTTTATAAAACTAATTTCTCACTGTGAAGAAACAATGATATAGTTTCAATATTGAAATTAAAAAAATGTTTAAATCCAAAAATATATATAATATATTTATAAATACCTTTTTTAAAGTTCACCTTTTCAATTTAAACATATCCTCCTATTTATAAAAGGAGATCCTTACATACCATATATCAGATCGACCCTTTATAAGATTTGTCTTATGTGCATAAAGATTTGTCTTATGTGAATAATAAAACAAGGAAAGCCCTCCTAATTTAATATTTCTTAAACCTTTTACAATAAAACCCAACTACTCCTTTTCAAGTCAATTTTTTTTTACTAACTCTCCCTATGTATAGCCTACGGGTCGTTAGTCTAAGAATCAACGCTCACTTTCTATCGTTGGGGAGCGTTAAGAAACGCTCCCTATGTATGTCCTGGGCAACATCAGTCTCTCATAAATTTTGATTTCACAAGTGTGGGGAGCGTTAACACTCTTGTAACTGAGCATTAGGGACATAACTAACGCTCCTCCATATTCAAAAAAAAATAAATCTGGCTTGAATATTTTTTTGCTCCACAAAACCGTAGCTTTAATATTCAACGATCAGATTCTCTTCTCCGTCTTTCTCAGATCTTTTAACTCTGCATTATGATGCCACTGGTTAGGAAGCAAAAGCATAAACTGAGAAATATTTTAATAGCAAAGAAAACAAGACATATCAATCACATCAATTGAACATAATGTTTACCTGGAAAAACCCTTTTAAGGGGAAAAAACCACGGGGCAATGATAATCAGTATTCTTATTATTCAAGGGAGAATTACAACATCCAAACATAGGCTTAGAACCATCCTCTCACTTTCTTCACATGACTGCGCTACACTACATTGCTTCACCACACCTCTATGGGTATGCTAGATATATAAGATTTGATAGAATGTTAGAGGAATTGATTACAACCTCATCCACTAGTTACAAAACTTATTCACTGTTGGAATATATAATTCATGCTTATCTAATATTCTTGCTAATGTATTGAGAAGTAGAGCTAATCTCTACGTGAGTTGTGTGATCCTATTTGTAAGAGGTTGTTAGAGAGTTGGATTTATGAGATTCTAGTTTGGTGTGTGGTTGAGATATTCTTTCAACCTCTCTAGTTATCTTTGGAATAAGTTAGGACTGATAACAACCTATGCACTCTATATAATAGAGTCCAATGTATTGATATTTAACAAGTAATTGTATATTTATGTATTATCACTCTACTCTCCCATTTTATCGTGGTATCAGAGCAGGACTGGGCATAACTCCCTCACATGAGTGCCCATAAACATGAGGAGAGTAGAGTAGATAGTTTTGAAAGGTGATTTATATAATGATATGCAAGTAGTAGTGTGAATGTGATTGTTGTTGTGTGAAAGAGTCTATTAGCATTATTGCTGGTAGAGATCTTGTGTAGCGGTCATCAATAATCTAGTGCCACCAAACAACGGACTCTGACACCATCATCAGTCGACGCTTGTTAACACTCTGGACGAGATAATAATAGTTGGTTAATGCGCTAGACTGGAGAATAATGTTGGTAATTTCCCTTATGCGAGAACATCTATCTTCAATCAGAGAAACAATAACTTGTCTATTTGCAGTTAGATCTAGATCTTGGAGAAGCATATGACAGAGTCAGCCTCAAATCCCTCTTGGAGATGCTTCACATTGAAGGAAATTTCTCTCAACTAGTGATTTCTTTCGATCATTTGATGTTGTTGTTCGGTTGTTGGCAAAGTGATAGATAGACACTAGCAGAGTGCATGCGTGGAAGATCTCAACGTGAGATCATTTGTTGCTTTCAATTATGAATAAACCTGTGTGGATGAAGTGAAATGAGTTAAAAATAAAATGGATGTGAAGGCGATGCAAGAGGATTCACTGGGTTGAAGAGCCATCATTTCTACCACCATTTTGTTGTTGTGGTAGCTTCAGAAGTTGCATGGAAGTTTGTGTTAATCTGTTAGAGAATAAAAACATGATGAAGGAGATCATCCACTGCGAGGGAATGTTGGTTTTTTGCACCGAATATTGAGAAGTAGAGCTAATCATATTCTTAAGAGGTTGTTAGAGACTTGGATTTGTGAGATTCTAGTTTGGTGTGTGGTTGCGATATTCTCTCAACATCTAGAGTTCTCTTTGGAATAAGTTAGAACTAATAACAACACTCTATATAATATAGTCCAATGTATTGATATTTAACAAGTAATTGAATGTTTCTGTATTATCACTCTACTCTCCCATTTTATCATTTAGTGTCTACTCTCCCATTTTATCATTCACTGTAGTGTGCATGCATGCACATTCTATTTTTAGTTGATATGTAGTGTGCATGCGTGCACATTCTATTTTTAGCTGATACTGTGTGCAAGCTTTGACATGGGAAATTAGTTGGCAGTTTCAACAAGATCAAAACCATCTTTTTTTGTGTGTAGTGTAAAGGAGAAAATCAACATTGCTAAAATGAGAACAAATTCTCATGAACTCCATAGTGAAACAGGGCATTGGACAATTCCTAAAATGTGGTGGATCTAAAGAATACAATTTGTCATCTTTGTAACATTAAGAGGATTGATGATAAAAAACACTTTCAGATTAGATCACAATTTCAAAATATGTGTTATAATCTTGACGTTCCTAGCATTTTAACTCATCAAAACTATGGAGATTTAGAAACAAGCTTTTTGAGAACATAAATAAAATTTTAAAGAAGATCAAGTAATTCCTTACCTTTTTTAAAGTCCAAGAAACCAAATTTAGCCTCATTAGAGATGATGGTTTCATCATCATCATCATCATCATCACTAATGTATGCATTAACAAACTATACAACTAAAAAGAATAGAAAATTATAAATAATAAATATTTTTAATCAAATAATACTAAAAATTAAATAAAGAATAATCAATTTATAAGATGAAATCAGCCATACTATATTGTGATAGAAAAAAACATAATTTATAAAAATAAAATATATAAAAAAGATAAAAATAAAAAAATTATACTACAATCAAGCAAATAATAACAAATCTATATAGTAAAGGAGAAATACTATATTACTTAAAAAAAAAATCGAAATAGAAAATAACTTATTTGTAAAAAGGTGAAAAATAAGAAAACAACTAATCTGGGAAAATGAAGAAAAATACAACACTAGGAAATAAATGGAGGAGGAAAAAAACATTCAAACATAGCTCTCACTAACTAATCTATGAATGTGAATCGCATCAATCATAAAGTAGGAGAGAGCACTCACCTAAACGACACCATAAAGTTTAAATACAACAGTGACAGAGTGGGAGAGAGCGCACTAACCTGACGATACAATGTGGAAGTTCTAGATGTCATGTTGAAAGATCTATGGAGGTGAAGTGCAATAATGCCATTGTAGGGAAGAGCGCTCAACTGCACTTGTTATGTGGTGACATGTGGAAGTTCGACTCAAAGATGTAGAGGTGAAAGTGACCAAAAGGTGATGCCAGCTGATATATGCCATGCAATTGTCTCTTTTGGGTAGGTATACGTCACTCATTTTTTGGAGGCAGATGCGAACTTTTCGGTAAAAACGTAGTCAAACCTTAACTACTTTAGGACCAAAGCTATAGCGATCCTTAACATCTCTACAGACTTTCTGGCCCCAATCTTGGAAACGTCGTGGTTGGCAAGGGCAAGCAGCTGGTTCTAAATCTTGTTTAAATAGGGAAACGCCCATCCAGTTTTTCTCCAGTAATAGTTTTGTATTGCACGTGTGAAGCTTGTCGATAATGGGAGAAAGAAAACCCCATGTAGTGGCCGTCCCGTGCTTGGCTCAGGGCCATCTCATTCCATTCCTTCAGCTGGCCAAGCTTCTCGCTTCGCGCGGAGGCTTGGCGGTTTCGTATATAACCACGCCGGGGAACGCAAAACGTCTCCAGCCAGAGGTCGAGGGCTCGAATCTGGACATCCGGCTGGTATCCATTCCCATGCCTCCTATGGACGGGGTGCCACCGGGAATCGACAGCACGGACAATGTTCCCATGCACGTCGTTCCCTTGCTCTTTGCTTCCTCCTACAAGCTGGCGGGCGCGTTCCAAGAATGGTTGGATCACCAGATGAATAGTAATACTGCTTCTTCCCCAGTCTGCTGCATCATTGCCGACATGACTACGGGATGGGCTCGCCGTTCGGGTGCCAACTTCGGCATCCCCAGCGTGGTTTTCTACACGTGCGGGGCGTTCGCCATCTCTGTCATGCACTCCGTCTTTAACCGCACGGACGAGTCGGAGTTCTTCGAGGTATCGGAGCTCATCTTCGGCCTCAAGCTCAGCAAGTCCGACTTGACGGTGTCGTGGCGGGATCCAGATTCTCATCCACTTTGGAATTTTCTTAGGGAGGAGATTAACGGGAGCATGGAGGGGCGGGGCATACTTATTAATACGTTTTACGAGTTGGAATCCCGAGCGATCGATTACATGGGGAGCCTCACCGGGATTCCTGTGTGGAACATAGGTCCCCTGCTTCCTCCTGCTGTTTTAGACAAGACTGGTATCGATCGCGGAAAAATTAGAAGCCGGGGCAAGGCAGCAGATATCGATGAGGACGAGTGCTTGCAGTGGCTAGATTCTCGGCGTCCGAATTCTGTGATTTTCGTATGTTTGGGGAGCCAATTTTTCCTCACTCACAAGCAAATCGGCGCGCTTGCTTCCGGGTTAGACGCCAGCGGGCAGGCCTTCGTCTGGGCCATCAGATGTCCTCAGACGGATCTGAAAGCCTGCAAAGAGGCCGACGTGGGGCTGCCGGACGGATTCGAAGAGAGGACCAGGGGGAGGGGGCTGATCATATGGGGCTGGGCACCTCAGCTCCTCATTCTTTCGCATCCTTCAGTGGGCGCTTTCCTGAGTCACTGTGGGTGGAATTCTACGCTGGAGAGCATCAGCGCGGGGCTCCCCATGATCACGTGGCCCATGTTTGCAGAACAGCCCTTCAACTCCAAGCTCATGGTGGAACGTCTGGGGATAGCGATACAGATATGTTTGGATGTGAGCGGAGTTCCAGGTGAAGAGGAAGTAAGAAGAGCTGTCATCATGCTTTTGGCTGAGGAACAAGGAAACACCATGAGAAGGAGAGCTGAGGCGCTGAGTAATCTGGCTAAAATCGCTGTGGAGAGAGGAGGATCTTCTTATACGAATTTGGAGTCTTTTGTTCAAGAAATGCAAAAGCTGCATCGCAATCCCGCTGTGTTGCCTCTCACCTGAATGATTAAACTGTTGCATGTTTCAGAAGGGAGTGGGAATAAAGAAACTATGTGACTTGTCACACCTCGTGCAGAATTGCCTATGAAGTTCTTGTTAGGTTACAGATTTTATAACAGTGGGATAGCTTATGTGGAGATTTTATATGGGAATGTATGCAGTTGGAGATATTTATGTTTGGATTAAATGTGAGATTGTATATTGTGAATAATTCCACGTGTATATAAGTGGAGATTGTATGTTGTGAATAATTCCACGTATATATAAGTGGAATAGGAGATATTTATGTTTGGATGAAGTGTGAGACCTTCATTGTTTGGATTAAGTTTGAGATTTTATGTTAATAAATAATTAAGATCTTTTATAAAGCATTGCTCGAATGGAAAGCATTTTTATATTTTATTATAAAACCCTTATTCACTTGCATTGACATTTCTAGACCACTAAACAATAACTTAATAGACAAACATCCATACAAAAATTTACCTTTGGATCATCAATCATCATTACAAAATTGCAAAGGCAACAATCTCAGAGACATATTCACACAACAGAAGAAAGTCGCTAGCCTACACACTAGATGTGGGAGAGTAAAATAAATCAAAGCATACACAAAGCTAATATTGCTAACAATTAGTTAATTAGAAAACTTTATAAATTACGTAATAATTCTGAATCGATTTTATATTCTTCGTCATGATTACAACTACATTACCATTAAGTACTGAAAATATGGCTTCAAGGATTTTGTTCGTCTCTAAATTAATCCAAAGTTTAAAAAAAATCATTTTTCACATCTTGTTACACAAATAATTAAGAATCAAACTTTTTGACGGCGAATTATGAAACGTCCTCCTCATCCCTTTTATTTTACATGTCGATCTAATTTCGTATCGTTTGTGAGAGTAACTTTGCTACTTCCTTTGTCGTGGAGGAATACCCAAATCAATCACATGGTATTCAAACCCTTTGACTAAGTTTTCGGATTACATAGGTGCAGGTAATGCAATCTAGTGGTTAATGCTAAGTAATTTACCTGCCTCGATCGGAAAAATCCAGAAATGCTATCTCACTTTAGATCCAGAAATGCCACATCACTATTCATATATGTTTTGATACTATTTTATTTGTGAAAATATCCTCTATTTAAATAATTATCTTGTTAATTAAATAAAAAATTATTATTTTGTTAATTAAATAAAAATTTATTATTTTTAAAAATATTATTATAAATTTATTTTTAGCTTCATTACATATAGGTATTATTAATTGATTTTTAAGCAAAATTTGTTATATATATCTTTTTATAAATGATTGATATGGTTTGATTACTATATTATTATTTTATAAACGATTGATATGGTTTGATCACTATATTATTATTTTATATATATAAAGTTTTTTTATTAATTGTTATTTAATGGATATTAAATTTATTATTATTTTTATTTTTTTATAAAATATTAACTTCAATGAAATGGAAAATAGAAATTACAATTTTTTTAATATTAAATTGTAAAATATATTTATAAAAATAAATTTATCTAATTTCTTTTAAAATTTCAATTATAAACAAATAAATTTTTCTTAACCATATTTTCAAACTAAAATATTCATAAATACATACCTATAATAAAGTTAATTCAACAATCCATTTAAATAATCTATCCTAACCACAAGTAAAAACCACAAAAGTTTATATACTAACAAGTCATGTTATAAAGTTAGGTTTATAATCAAAAGAAATATTCAAATTGTGAAATACTAATATATATCTTTATCAAATAATATTCAAGGAATGTAATAAACATGATATATCTCAATTAGATAGTGAAATATTAATATATCTTAATCAAATAATATTAAAGGAATGTAATAAGTTATATGATATATCTCAATCAAATGACAAAGAGTACTCAAATGGGGTGCCATATGGGTAGGGTCAGAGGACACTTGGAACCAGACAGTCTGGGGAGTTATTAACCCTGGCCTCCAGCCCAAGGACATTAACTCCCCCATGGCTCACACCATGAGAGGAGTAATGGTAGTGCGCCTGGTTGGGCTAATGGACGCACGAACCAGCTAGACCTGGCGTACCAGTATCGAACTGGTTGTCAACTCAGCTTCAATGGAGGACGTGACTGTCAACTCAGGATTCAATGGTGCCAAGAGGTCTAAACAGGCTCTCTCCCTGGTGTTTTATTCCATTCCTCATCCACCCTGGTGCACTCCTCCTATCCATCTCTTCGGCTCTCCCAGGATTTCTAGAATTACCGCTCTCTGTAACACTTTTTTTATGCACCAGGGACTTCCTCTCGGGCTTCGACACACTCCATTCGCAGTGAACTGAAGCACTCTCTCAGCACCTTTGTCTCGTCCCAATCCCCTCAACACCTTCCATCAGCCTCCATTTCAACAACCTTCCACCTCCATTCTCCCCCCAGCATGCCTCAGGAGAGAGGAAAATCTAATAGGGGTGCTCGATATTACAACACCTCCATGCTCACACCTTCCTAACAATCTCTCATTGCTCATTTTGTGATCCCTCAACACACTTCCCAGAGGACGTAGGAGGCTCCTCGGTCAGCTCCTCTCTAGTTCCACAGTGTCAGCTTGGTCAAAGAGGAAGTGTCCTCCTCTAGTTCTCACTTCCCTTTGTCCATCCCTCCTCCACTCCATGTCCCGAGCTTGGTAAAAGAGGAGGTGCCACCTTCAGGTACGTTCCCTCCTTTGTCCACGAATCTTCTAGCCCCCCGAATTGTCAATCTAGGTGACCCCCACTATGGTGATGGAAGTTGCATGGTGGAGGAGAAAATCTCCCCAAGTTGGAAACTAGAGGACAAAGCAGTGGCAACCAATAAAATCACCGCAGAGGTAGCTGGTAAGGAAGAGGAGGAGAAACCTCAAGTTTTTTCCAATCTCCTCATGGAGGAGCACCTTCAGCTCTTGTTCGACACCTTAATGGATGCACCTATGTGCACCAGCTGCCCTACATGCGGGCAACAGTTCACCCTGGCCTACTGATCAGAAATCGGATCCAGGAGCCATCAGGGCATGAAAAATGCTCAAAAATGAAAGTGCTCAGAATCTAACGAAACCAGCACCATTGCG
>CBVK0100410880.1:0-12347 GCA_900067695.1 Picea abies | reverse complement strand
GATGTAATCCGTCTTCGTTTGATATCAAAAAGTGAGCATAGCCTCACTGTGTTTGTTTGCCCCGCATATTTTATCTCTAGTAACACTAAAATGTCGTGAGAGCTTCCTTGTGGGCACTAAGGAGTTGTTGCCATTTCTTCACTATCTGTCGCAGGCGCATGATCTGGTGGATCTTGTTGGCCTCACTTTCCTCAAAGAATGTGTAGATAGATGGGATGGAAATTGAGAGAACGTCAAGCTCCTTCTTGTACAGAAAGGAATGAAACAAAATCCACACTATCCTTCATATACGTCGTTGTGCTTGGCTATGGACATCGCGTAGAGAGTTTGGATTGGACTTGTATTCAATTATACTAGAGGATTAGGATATTGTAGGCATATAATTACGCGGATAGGGTCTATCTCAAGCGTTTTTTTTCCTGGTCAATTTCTTCATCATAACTCCATACCATTGCGTTTGTAGGGATCATCATAGATATTGTGGGAGAAGGGATCAGATCTGATCTTGTCTTAAGAATATAAGATGTCAACAATTATAGTGCCAACGCCAACACCATCTCCAGTTGAACACTCTGAATGCCTGAGGAAGGCCTTCGAAGGGCAAGATTTTGAGAGAGATCTGCTCCTTTTGTCACTGGATCCCCCAGATCGAGAAGCCCTTTTATCCCATGAATCAATAAAGGGATAAAACAGTGTGTGCCGCTCTAGCGAGCAGAATACGTGCCAAATAGTTCGGATCTATAGCGATTTCAGTGTTGATCAAGATAGTTTGGATCGCTTGGCTATTTTTCTAGAGGAAATATCATCGTCCATGTTGCCTCTCAGTTGCTTGTGGCGAATTTCGCTGATCCTGATTGGCGAAAACATCATGTTTCTTTCATTACTCTCGCCCAGATCATAGAAGGCAGCTACAAGAAATTTTTCATCTGCATGGTAGATCTACAAATGGCGAATCTCTGTGTGGCATATCTAGATGTGTGATCTTCTTCACTTCTTAATAATGGATGAACGCAGATTTAGGAAGGTCTTTGACTTCGAACCTTTATGAATAGCTCCATTCTCAGATCGATCTTTTATCTCAAATATACGCAAATATTTCAAACAATATTTCTATTTAATCAATAATAACCCTAAACTCGTTCATTTATCTCAAGAACACATTTCGACTCACCATCAGTTAGATTGATCACCAGATCAGGGCTCTATTCTCATCTGCAAACCCAATGTTGGCCAGACTATATTAATACAATCTTGTGTGCGTTACAGTCCTCAATACAGTCCATGATATAGTCTGTTATACGGTCCACGATACGGTCCTCATTACAATGATTGATACAGTCCTCAAAATGAGTATAGTTTCTCTTCCTTCACAATTTTCACCATGGCTATGATATTTTCATCTTCTTTTCATCATCGAGATGTTCTTAGGCCTTTAAGATCATAAGAGATTTGATACCAATTGATAAAACAAAGAAGCTCTGATATCAATTGTTAAAATATAAACAAGAACAAGAACATGGTGGAAAAGGTTCACTAGCCAACACTTATTGTATTCAAACCAATGGTACATATTTATAGTACAATGGGTGATGCCACTTCATGGAGAGATTTGTTCTAAATCCTAAAATCATGCATCATGACTAGACTAGGCAATCTTAACTAAATCATTAGTTATCACTTAGGATATGTTACTAATATCCTTAATGAATAATACAAATATAGGTGACAATTTAGACTTAGTAATTGGTTAAGATAAGCCATAGTCTAACAATATTCATAGGGGTAGCAAACTCATAGGGTCAACAAACTCATAGGGGCAACAAACTAACTCAACAGGCAGTGGTTTTGAGAACTCTGTTGCATAGTGAGTTTGGTGTGCAATACTTGAAACTGAATTGCGTAGAGTATACTGCGCGCACCCTCTCTCTCACCGATCTTAGATTTCTTTGGTTTGCATCCTTCTATTTCCATTTCCTTGTATGGATCTGTATGCTATATTTCTAACGAGATTTAGTGAAATCAATGCTTTGGATGTCTTCGGGATACTGTATGGATCTGTATATTTCTAACGAGATTTAGGGAAATGAATGCTTTAGATATCTTCGGATCCCTGCCGAGGAACAGAGATACACGCATCCACTTAGAACCTTTTAGTTTTTATGGAAACAATTGGAGTCACAGCTTGATATTCAATTACGTAACCTTCGTCTAAATAATTTGACATACATTCGGGAAAAAGTTTCCATATCACGTGCCTTCATTGTTTGTGCTTATGTTAGAACAGTAACTCATTGTTCATGAGGGCCAATATTCTGTGTGATGACGAAAGGTATTCAGAGCATTTTGTACATCGCAATTTGCCTAAAACGGGCATGGGGAAGATTTGTCGAAAGAGATAAATAAAAGCCATCGAAGTGCACACTCTCCGGGTAAACCAATTGCAAAGATTTTATTAACCTTCCTATGATTGCCACATTAGAATTAGGAGAGAAAGATGGAAAACTCAGGCTTATATCTGTACATTTAACAGGGTTCTGCTAATTAACTCTCTCAAATTAATTTTCACAAAACTGTGATATAGGAACAGGAGACTGGTAAGCACCTTGAGGCGGGCACACAGATACCTGCAATGGAAAAATCCAAGTTAAGACGAGGATCCAAAAGGTAAACACAACAAAATTGAAGGTGAACAAAACAAAATTGTTGGCCAGCAGAAGTGGAGGAAGCAATTGTGTGGGAACTCCCATAAAAGAGCAGAGGAATAATGTGTACTTTGTTCTAAAGATTCCGGCCCTTGAAAGTAAGAGAGTATAATCTGAGGTTACGGATATTGAACAGTGGATTAATTATTACGAAGGAAGAGACTTTGATATCTGTAAAGCTTCCACGAGATTCAAATTGAAGTAAAATTTTGATGGGATTGGTAAGCAAGTTTGTTTGTTCTAAAAGCAAGATATACACAAGAGGAAGACTGAAACATGATTGAACATTAAAACTGTAAATTTATATAGTTTGAAAACAAAATCGGCTTTTTAAATTCCCAATTGGTAAGAAAATTTACATGTATCAATAAAAAAATTGGTGGACAGTCCGGCAAGAAGCACTTGGTTTGGGGATTGCCGAAGGCGTTGCAAACTTGAATTGGTGTGGCATCAACCCGTTTATGGGTACCTATGGAAAGAAGGCTTGACGCGGATCAAAAGCAGAACTGCGACTAACTCAGAATCCCCTGCCTGGATCCAAACCAGAACGGTCATTTTGGGAAATATTGTTGTATACTTGGGGTTAGGCTTTGTGAGAAATGAATTCATTATACAAAGACAGATAATTCTGTCACAATATTCTGTATGACGTTGGAAGCCATCAATTGCCGCCTCCCGGGCTTGGATTAGAACCCAGCGTTTGCATATTGCTCGTTTCCTGCTGCACGTGATCATCTCCCTGGCCGTCATCGGATTTGAGGATGCGAACTCTTATTGTTTGAGATTTAGACCGGATCATCTGCATGTGACCAACCCCGGGGCTACCCTTGGATGTGGAGAGCTCATGTTCGTCCACCATGGAATTTACAATAGGACTGGATCCGGGCGGTGTTACTCTGCCCTTCTGTAGAAAATTGAATACGCTATTGGGTTTGATGTTCTCCGTCTTCTGAACACTGGTGCTAAGCCTGAACGATAACTTCTGCTCTTTGGTGGCACTATTTACCGACAAGCTGCTCCCGGGGCTTCTCTCTCGATCATACTGGACCGCATTCTTCTCCACATGACCGTCTGCAGTGTGTACGCGGGAGCCATCGTCGACAAGGGAATCAACACTGGGATCGAAGCCCGACGGATTGTCAGGGGAGATAAATTGGTTATTCTTCACGAGCAACCTGCCGTTGCTACGGCCTGCAATGAGCAGGAACGAGATCATAATCAGGAGACCAATTATAGGGCTCTTCATCATAAAGCTCAGTTTTAGCGAATGAACGATATGATATCAGATACAGTATCAGTCTTTACACACGAACGATTTGAAATCTGATAGATTCGCAGCAGAGGAGGTCGAAAGACTTGGATGGGGAAATATGCGACGGAATACGAATACTTATAACTGGTGAAATAGTAAGATAACGTGCAACCGCGTGCTGTGGTGCCTCCATTGCGCTCCGAGCGCGCTCACCGCTTTCTCGAAACTGACTGCCTTAACCCAAACCCTAAACCGTGCATGGAATTATACACACGAGTCACCACCGATAACCTGTAACGAAATTCCGACAGTTAATGAATAACACGTCTATGGGGATCGGGAACGGGACTGGATGGGACGGCTCGGCTGGCCGTGCCTTCTTTCGTTTGGATTAGACGAAATTCCGATTTCAAAGGGGAAGATTACTACACAGATACATTGTTCCCTGTCGTTTTACTTGCTGCGACTAAAGTCCGATGACTACACGAGGGTCGTTAGGGTTCGACGAATTTCTGGTGTATGGACCCGCCTGTACCCTGTCCATTCTCTTGGCTAGTACATGCATGTTTATAAAAGCCGCTATGTTCGGGCGGCGGCCACGATAGTCGACGCTAATTTTAACCTGTTAAGGCCATGATCTTCTGTAACCTCTTCTAGAGAAGAGTCAAATAAAAATATTGCGAATTGCAGCTGCAATTAGATTGCAAAACTAGAGGACTCCACTTCAAACACGACTTCCCATGATATTCCCCGCCTACTTTGATGAGATTGAAGATGGGGCTGGCATGCAATTCCAAACCTAATTTCATGACCAAAAAGATATATCCAATATCATTGTCCATTATGACTTTTGAATTGATGTGACCCGTGGGGATTTAATGGGACACTCAATTAATATTAAAATTTAATGTTTAGTAATAATAATAATTAATTTACCACATATTAATTACTTAAAACAGTAGACCTTATCTCTATATTTCCACATGTAACTTTCGAAAGACATGTTTTAAATACATCACATCCATTTAAAATATTACAACTTATACTTTATAAAATAAAAGAACCATGACAACTCCCAAATAAAAAATTGAAATACCAAACTATGTTTTACATTTCTTCTTAAAAGAAGCACTAAAAACCAAAAAGTGTAGTACAATGTCAAACTCCGCTAATAGTGAAGAATCGTACATTGAAGCTCAGTGTCCACCGAACCCTAGCGCTTTTATAGTAACAAAATATGTGCTTTAGTATCGATCCTTTCCCCATAAATCCGCAAGCATAGCGCATTAACAAAGTTCATATTATCACGTTTAATTCGCGAGATTCATCTCCATTTCTGATGCATTTCATTCTTCCCATTCTCTTCCATTTCACCACCTTCCAATGTTTCACTGTTCGCTTGCTCCATATTCTCTTATATTTACACCACGTTTCGACCGTTTTATGCGTAATTTGTTACGCCATATCTGTTCAATGCATTTATGTTTCCATTTCGCCTATTTAACAACGATTTTAATGTTTAATTCATTATTTACATATTTCACGATCGGTCACATTTGCTTTTCAGATGAACAGTTACAAAATTGTCAGTTTATCCACGGGTTGAACGTTTTATGTATTATTTGCATATTGCACGATCTAGCACGTTTGCTTCTCAATTTAACTACAGAATTGCCCATTTACCAACAATATGAATGTTTCTGTATGCATTATTTGCATATTGCTCGATCTGGCATATTTTTAATATTGCCGGATCGGGCACATTAGCTTTTTAGATGAACAAATACAAACCTGAGCATTTACCCACGATTTGAATGTTTTATGCATTTTTAACGTATTGTACCATCTCGCAATATTTGCTTTTCAATGACAAAATTATCCAGAGGAGAGCTTTCGAAGTCTGGAAATGCTGTCAAAACAAGCTCGGCGGGTTGGAAGGCTTACGAAGCAAATCAGAAGGAACGAAGCTCGTTTAGGAAAGACACGGTTCAGGTTATACCAAAACGATTTCATTTACGTTGTTGTTGTCTTGTAATGAAATTGTTGAAATGACATCGTTCTCATTGTCCTATAATGAAGAGCAGGGCCAGTCCATCCTCAAGGTACAAGACACAAGACAAGGATGGCTGAGAGCTTGTCCAGCTTGACATAGCTCACTCAGCAATCCAAGTGTCCATTTTTGATAGCTGTAACCTATGTCTAAACTTGACCAAACATGATAGGCACAGTTTTGAAGGATTCCCATTTTTGATAGGGATAGACTATGCAACATGATAGGCAAAGTTTTGATGCAAGAAAAATCTATTTTTGTCGGAAAGAACTGTATATCCGACATTTATGTTGGGTTATTTTTCGTCTGATTTGGGTTATCAGGATCCGTCTTAAAGTTACTGTTAAATTTTTTTTTCTGTAGGTTTTGTAGGTTTGGAATTTCAAATTTACCTTATCTGTAAAATGAAAATTTTGTGATGGCTATTTGGTTTTTATGTTGGTTATTTTATGTTTTGGGCAGATTTATAGGTGTCAATTTTTTTTTCTGTTATATAGACCTATCTGTTTAGGTGGGAAATTAGAAGCATAGCTAAAGCATTTCAATGAAAATTTTGTGATAGCTATTTGGTTTTTATGTCCGTTATTTTATGTTTTTGGCAGATTTATAGGTGTCAATTTTTTTTTGCTGTTATATAGACCTATCTGTTTAGGTGGGAAAATAGAAACATAACAAAAGCATTTCCCCCAAATTCATTGCAAATTGCAAGCTAACAGTAATGACTGAGTCCAAATTTTACACCTAACCTTTGAATAAATCAGTATATAAACATACTAAGAGTAAAGCAACATCTTAGAATTAACCTCTCAAATCTGTACCTGTCAGAGACCTTAAGTAAGATAAGTACTTACCAAAAAGTTATGACAGATACTTTACCCATACTTTACCCAGTGAAACTTAGATTTGACGGGTTTGGATTTTACATGTCAATAAATGTTGATGTGCAGATTTTGTACTTAACTTTCAAATACCTTTTAAAATGAAAAAAAACATCCTATAAAATGTCAAATGCCAAGTCTGCGGCTTTCTAATACACCAAATATTAAGTTTTAAGATCATTATGAATTCGGATGACTCAAATCTACAGTTAATATGTGAATAGTGTGTTGTTTATACGCTAGTGCATCATCATGTAGTGTGCTATTTGGTAAGTTTAAAAATAGGATAAGGGATCATTATGTGAATAGTGTGTTGTTTATATGCTAATACATCATGTTGTGTGTTATTTGGTCAAGTTTAAAAATAGGTTATTAGTTTAAGTGCTAATTACGTTCATGTAGTGTGTTATTTGGTCAAGTTTAGACATAGGTTATTAGTTTATGTGCTAATTACATTATGAACTTATGAACTTTTAATGTAAAGATGTTTTGAATATGCTTTGTCTTATACTAATCGAAGCGTTATTGATTTGGCCAGGTAATTAAGATGTTTCCACATTAACCACGATTTAATAGTGGCCATTAAGCCACTTCACGTATTTGTAAGGTCTCTTCCGACAAAGCTTTATAAAACACAAGTTAAAATAGAGAATAGAGAAATTATATCATGTACAATTTAATCATCAGCATATAATCATTATTATTCAATAGAAATTAAATTTATGAACAGCATGAAAATAAATTAATAACAACCACATAACACAACATATTCAACAACTTAATGATAACCACCTAACACAGCGTAGTCATGAAAATACATACCTCTGTCTGATGCTATTTCTCCAATCTTTGTTTGTCCTTGCTACTGCTGTGCCCGAAACTGAATCTTTCCCCCCTGCCAACTAGGAACAGAGCCTATCCGGCTCCCTAGCTCTAGGATACTGTGAGGATTCCTAGCCCCCGAGCCCAAAACTCCCAGCAACCGATACTCCATGTAATAGTCCACCCAAACTCCAAACCAGAAAAATACCCACTAGAAAATATAGTCCCTAATGTTCAATAATGCCTCCTTCCCCCAAAATTTCCAAAAAATCCTTCTCCCTCAATGCCCCTGCCCCCTCATATCCTCCTTCCCATTCACTGCCTCCTCCCTTCATTCAATTCCACCCACCTTATCCCTCCATTCAATGCCTTATCCCTTCATACATTAAGTTGTCTATTAAATAAATTAAAAATTATTAAGCTTTTAATTCGTTACCCAAACATTAAATAAGTTAATTAATTAATTAATCAACATATATTAAACAATAAATAAATAATATTATTAATAAATAATCATTATTTAACTAATACACATTAGAACAATTAATTATTTAATTAATTATACTTTATAAACCTTAAGCAATTATTTAACTAGGGTTGTTACATACACCCACTCTTCAGGAAACTTCGTCCCGAAGTTAAAGTATTTTATGATACAAGGGAAAAGAAACATGGTTCACACATTCATAACCAATAACCAACATTATTAGTAAGTAAGCCAAGAAACTCATACATACTAGTGTACATGTGCAAGAAATGCATGTGTAGCTAGTACATACAAGTCTCGTTCATGTACTGATATAAATAACTATCATTTCTATAGTAATTTCCATATGCACCCAATCCATTCAACAAGACTATTCATTTTATAAAAGACAATAAACCAATCAAATGTTTGTGAAATCCTTTAATTACAATTATCTAACTCAACAATGTTATTTAGACAATTGTAGTTTAGTTACATAATTATGAATATTCATATATATTCATTTTCTTTTCAGAAGGAAAGACAATAAATTCCACCATAAGACAAATCTCCATACACTCTCAACTATTTCTACTCATCCTTCCTCCCTAACTTACTTCCATCTTCCATTCATATCCTTCCTCTGCTATACTATCTTGGAGCATAAACTACATTGACCTAACTCCAAATAGAACCCGTAAGCGAAAGTGTCACTATCTTGACCAAGCTTCCCCAACAGGAAACTGCCATTCATCATCATATGTCTAGGGGAGCGTGAGCTAACACCGTCCTCCCATGACTTCAAGTTTTAGAGGATACATGGTGGGAAATTCCTCCACCCCTCCTAATCATGACTAGGGTCCACACCATACAATGGAATATACAGCGGCATCGTGTTGCTGGGAGTTTTGTCATGTTTATTTAGTTTTGGGCAGTTTCACCTCCTGAAATCCTACACTGGTCCACATATCATAGCAATGTATCCAAACCAATACAATTTTATATACAAAGATTCATACCATATTGTTTCTCGGCTAGAGGTCATGACATCCACTCTCATCATCATTATCCCTTGGCTATTTCATAGCCCATAACCTACAGATTAGTCTGTAACAAAAACTCATACATTTCTATGCATTATCATCATGTAATTGCATACAACCATAATTTCAATTTGTTATCCGCGTACCAACAACTTTAACATCAAAGTTTTCAAGTTGGAAATAGATCTCATAATATCCCATAATTCAATTAACATTACCCATTCATAGAATTATCATTTTACATAATAAATTGCATCATATCCATCATCATTCAAATAGCATTTAAACCTTCATAGGATTCTCATTCACACAATATATCACATCATATCCATCATCATAAATAACATTTACACATTCATAGAATTTACATTCACATAGTAGATCACATTATATCCATCATCATCAATAACATTTAAACATTCATAAAGATTCATACGTCTTAAAAGTTCAATTGTATCATTTAATAGTTTCACTTGTGAATAGAAAATAAAGGTGTGTAGGACTCAGGTAATCTTGGCTGTCTAAGTCAAAAGGTGGTGTTACATATACCCAACCTTCGAGAAACATATTCTCGAGGTGGTCAAAAAAGTGAGGGATAATCTCGTCGTAGTGTCTTGGTGTCTTCCCAAGTAGTAGATCTTGGACTATACTTGTCCCACTGGACCTTAACTTGGTCAATCAGACGGTTCCTGAGATGTCGGACTCTACGGTCCAATATGTGTAATGGTTCTACCATGAGGGTTCCCATGTCTGATACCTGCAATTCCTTCCAATTTAGTTTATGTGATTCATCAACAACATAATAACGTATAACATATACATGAAAAACATTATGAGTTTTATGCAAGTGGGGTGGCAGTATGAGACGATAGGCAACAGGTCTGATTTTCGCTTGGATTCTGAATGGTCCTATAAATTGAGGTGACAACTTTGTCCCCTTCTTGAACCATATGGTACTCTTATTAGGCCTGATATGAATGAAAACCTGGTCTCCCACTTTATAACTTTGGTCAGTTTTGTGTGCATCCACATAACTTTTCTGCCTATCCTGTGCTTCCTTTAGTCTCTGCCTAATCTGAATCACCTATTCCTCCATCTCTTGAATCAATTCTGGCCCAACTATTACTAGGTCTTCTAATCTTTCCCAACTTAATGGTGTTCTGCATGGCCATCCATACAGAGCTTCGTAGGGTGGCATTCCGATGGAACTATGAAAACTGTTATTGTAGGTGAACTCTACCAAAGGTAGGTACTTCTCCCAATGGGTTTGATTATCCATGACATACATCCTGAGCATGTCTTCCATGACTTGATTTACTCTCTCATTTTTCCCATCTGTTTCAGGATGATAAGTTGTGCTTAAGTTCAACTGAGTCCCCAATGCTCACTTCAAACTTGTCCAAAACCTAGAAGTGAATCTGGAGTCCCTATCTGAAATGATCTTCTTAGGTATCCCGTGCAAACGGATGACCTCACTTACAAACACACGTGCCACATAAGTGACATTGTAAGTGTCTCTAACTGGAATAAAATGAGCACTCTTGGTTAACTTATCAACTATCAGAATAATGACATTGTGTCTATGAGATGTGAGCGACAACCCTACAACAATATCCATAGAGATGGCTTCCCACTTGGACATAGGAACATCATGTGGTGTGGGAGGCCTGTCAGGTGGTGGTGATCGGCTTTAACTTGTTGACACTCTAGGCACTTGGCGACAAAATGGACTACATCGCGCTTCATGCCTACCCAGAAGAAGAGCTTCCTCATGTCTGCGTACATCTTCACACCTGGATGTGCACAATAAAGTTCTCTATGGTCTTCCTTCAGTATGATGCTTTGAATATCCCCATATTCGTGGATGTACATCCGTCCTCAGTATCTTAACAGTCTGTCTGCTTCCAGACTATATCCTTCATACTTTGGATCTAATTGCCTCCCACTCTGGAGGTTTCTAGTAACCTTTAAATACCAATTGTCTCCTTGGAGTTGCGTCAACACATATTCCCTCATATTGACCTTTAAAGGTACCAAGGAGAAGACATGTGGTCTCCTACTCAAAGCATCTGCGACTACATTTTCCTTTCCCTTGATGTATGAAATACCAAAATCATACTCACTCATTAATTCACTCCATCACCTTTGCCTGGCATTCAGATCCATTTGAGTGAAGAGATGTTTTAAAATTTGATGGTTCGTTTTAAGCTCAAAGTTTCTCCCCACAAGATAGTGCCTCCAAAGTTTCAGAGCTAGCATTATAGATGCCAACTCTAAATCATGAGTAGCATAAAGCTCTTTGTCTTTCTTCAACTTCCTTGACGCATAAGCTATCACTCCTCCATCCTACATTAGCACGACCCCCAACCCTTTCTTCGAGGCATCCATGTAGACTATGAAGTCCTTTTCCATATTCAACACTCGTAGAATTGGTGCACTAGTTAGTAACTCTTAAGCTCAATGAATGCACTATCACATTCTTTTGTCCATTCATACCTGAACCCCTTGAGCTGCAAAGTGGTGATGGGTTTCACTATTTTAGAGAATCCTTCCACAAATCTCCAATAATAACCTGCTAGCCCCATGAAGCTTCTCACCTCATGGGCATTTTTCGACACTGGCCACTCCATAATGGCCTTTACATTTTCTGGGTCCACAGGGATTCTTTCATCGAAAATGATATGACCTAAATAGTGGATCTCTTTCTGGAAGAAGGAACACTTCGATAACTTCCCATACAATTTGTTCTCTCTAAGGCAGGACAACACCACTCCCAAGTGTTCCTCATGTTCTCTTTCATTCTTGGAATAGATGAGGATGTCATCTAGAAAGACTTGTACAAAATGGTCTAAGTACTTCTGGAGTACTCAGTTCATGAAGCTCATGAATATTGTTGGCACATTGGTCAATCTGAAAGGTACTACGACAAACTCGTAATGCCCAAACCGAGTTCGAAAGGCAGTTTTAGGAATATCACCTTCCTTAATCCTTAACTGGTTATACATGTTAGCACTCTGTAATTTTCCCAAGGCTGTGAGGCAGTCACAGAGGCAACATCAAAACCACTTCGAGTCCTGGATCTAGCCCTCCAAGACTCAGAGAGGGATCTCTCTGTATGATATAACTCTGTTTTA
>CBVK0100410879.1:0-12347 GCA_900067695.1 Picea abies | reverse complement strand
ATATATATATATATATATATATATATATATATATATATATAAACAACACGCCGACATATATATCGTTGTTCTCTAAAAAGGAAACTCTGTCAAGGCACAACTTGCTATCTAAGGTTATACGAGATCACTGTTTACTGAAAATTATGATGTAGCTTCTCATTAACACCATATATTATTGTGAAAGCCATCATGCAGGTTAATGCTGTCCATATTATAGGTATGTTGTTTATCAATAAGGTAATCGCTGTCATCAAAGGAATGTTGTCTATCCAATAAAAATTGTTGTCGAACATATGTAAAAATGTGCAGTCTATTAAATAATTTCTCTGTCGGCTATATAAATACGCTGTTGAACATATCCACCTTAATATATCTATAGTTTATTTGCAAAAACATATTATAATTACGTTGTCTCAAATTTTTTTGTCGGTTATATAAATACACTGTTCAACATATCCACATTAATATAGCTGCAATTTATATGCAAAAATGTATTATTACGTTGTCCCAAATTTTCTGAGTTCTATTGCACTCAACAGGGTAATGAAAATCACAGTTCTATTGCTGAGTCTAGTAATGAAAATCATAGTTCTATAGCTGAGTTTGTTAATAAAAATCGCAGTCCAATACAGTAAAAAAAAAACGCCTCGAAATTGCACTCAACAGGGTAATGATTGCAGTCTGAAAAAAAAAGTGAAGATTGAGGAGTATCCCAAGTAATATCTCCAACCATTACACCCAAAAAAATGTAGTCCAAATAATTTATAAAATGTCATTCGAGTGGGAAATTACGCAAGCTAAATTCATCAAAAAATATTAATGTGCAGAGGTGAAATCGCAGGCCAGAGGTGTAAAAACCTAAGGTAAAATTCGAAGAGAAAAAGGCAGACCAGATGGATAAAAACTACACAGTAAATTCGTCGGGAAAAGCATTAAAAACAAAGACTTAAATCATTTCCAGGAAGGGTATTAAAATGCAGAGTTACTTCGCCATGAATGCGTCAAAAATCAAGGGTCAAATGTAGAGGATAATAATTGGTCCTCTACGGGAAAGGAAAAACAATCACAGAGGTACTTAATTGTAACAAGGTGCAAGACAATCACTCGACCAACGGGGCAGAAAATTGGGCCAAACATCCTTCGCTCACCATCCATGCAAAAAAAAGCAGGGCATTAGAATCTATAGGTTTCTATGCACTGAAGTGACAACAGTCTATTCAACTCCTGGCCGACTGCTTAGGTGTGGAATGACGAACTAGGGATGAGGATGAAGTAAAACAAAAACTCTTCACAA
The DNA here is from genome assembly GCA_900067695.1 of Picea abies. Classification (NCBI taxonomy): domain Eukaryota; kingdom Viridiplantae; phylum Streptophyta; class Pinopsida; order Pinales; family Pinaceae; genus Picea; species Picea abies. The sequence continues at coordinate 11,053 of CBVK0100410879.1, read as the reverse complement.
CAAATCAATAAAACCAATTGGACAATCACAACATTCAGGAATCGAATGCCAAGTGAATCAAGTCAAGTAGCGAGCTTAAGGCTATGGGGAATTTAAGTTCTCAATTAGAATGCTAAGTCAAACACCTTCTTTACACAATTAAAAGTACATAAATGAAAGCGTAAGGTCAATAATAATCTACCATGTAGAATTAAAGCAAGTGTACCATAGACCAAGGTGATATCTCTAAGTCATTGTCCCACACGCTCTGTGCAACTCCCTCTTGCTGACCAAAGAGACTTCATCGGTACCTCCTAGCCAATGCTAGGGGTACTTTTCTTCCCCCTTAGCTCCCCGAGCCGCAAAGGGGCCACACACACTAAACCAGAGAACAACTAGCTCTCGTCTTGCCTCGCAAGGCCGAGCTACCACTCCTCACTGAGATGGGTATCCCAACTCCCACAAGATAAGTTAGCCAAGTCTAAAATTATGCAGCGTAATGTTACACATCCCAGAAGAGATCCATCCTCCTCCTCCTCCTCCCTTTTTAATATAGAGTTTCTAAGTCATTTCTTTCCCAATTTCCCATTTAATTTCCCAATTAATTTATTTCCCAATTTCCCAATTTCCCATTGAATGGCTTACCCCCTTCTTGTCACATGTTTAATGATGATTGTTAGTATTATTTATTTTTATTTATTTATTATTTTCTTTACTGCAAGTATCACTTAGAACTATATTTTATTTTCCTAGGCTGGGCGACATTTTATTAGGGAAATTGTTTTTAAATCTTTCTTATCACATTATTCGTTCTAAGGCCATCTAGGTTTATTCACTAATTAGTTAACAATGTGACATGCCCTTAATGATGCACTAGGTACTCCAAGGGTGCCACTCACCTCATTCTGTTTCCCTTGTGTGACGTGCTGTTCAGGATGCACTACGTGCTCCAAGGGTGCCACTCGCCTCTTAAAATTTTTCTTGCGTGATGTGCCCTTCAGGACGCACTGCGTGATCCAAGGGTGCCACTCACCTCTTGAATGACTTGGTAGACATAAAAAATCCTTGGAGTCAATACTCCGTCATGTGATCTTGTGGGAGACTAAGGGCCTCTAAGGAATAAGGCCTCTGCCTTATTGCACGCCCCTTAGAATCACTGTGAGAGACTGTTGCAGTTTTCCCTCACGACATCGTGGGTCTTCTCAAACTAGGTAATCGTTAACCTATAGTTCGATCCATGACAAGAGTGCTAGTAGGCTGTGGTAGGGATGATGTCCAAACCTCTCCCTCAATGTCTCTGGTTGTTGTGCGTCACCCCTCTACTCCACATGTGAGTTTGGTTGGCAAGCTATCATCAGCCTGCATCATCAACGAATAAATTCAGAAATAAAATCCATAATCATAACATCTAATCAGATGCACATATGTCATATATACAACAATCAAACCCCAATAGTTCACTCCCTGACTTGATCCAGAGTCCAAGGGTTTCATCAATGCCTCTGCATCCTCGAGGTCCAAAATCCTGCACACTCAGGAGAACCGAGTCAATAGCACCTGTGCATGTCCATACAACAAAATAACATGTCAACAATCCATAACGCCTCATAATCATAATCAATGCCCAATAGTATAATAATCTATATCACTTGCAAGCAAGTGTCCTCAAAGAATAAGTTTGCTCAGTGCGGGCAAGAGCGGGATGTTACAATTCAAAATCCAAAATGTCAGAAATCCTTGAAGAAACAAAAAATACTATCATGAACCTAAAGGTTCAATTAAAATAAGTAAGAAGTATGGGAGAAGTGGTGAGAATCCAACTAAAGGGAAAGGAAGAAAATTGCAAAGAGCTAGAATTTGAAATTGTTTCCTTAAGAAAGGAATTGGAGAAAACAATGATGAAGTTGAATACAAGATTGAAGTTGTAAAAGAGCATTGAAATATTAGATGATATCATCAATTTTCAAATGTATCCATTCCAAAGAAAATTTTAGGGGCTGAATTTCATCCATGGGCTAATTTTCCATGCTTTTTCCCTAAAAAATAATTGCTAATTTACATTTTTCTAAACATGAGTCGCTCAAATTCTATTGAATAAAATTATTTTACCTTAAAAATATCCCAAATTTTATAGAAACTATATAAAATCCTTATAAATTTGAATATTTTTACAAAAATATTGCTGAACATTTTATAGTTTCAATATTAAGGACGTGTAATATTCACCAAGGTTTCTTCATTTTTCCATCCTTAAAATTATCCCCGATCCATTCATTAATGTTGGTCTTTCATATGATGTTGTTGTTTCCTCCCTACCTACACCTGACCTTGCTACAACCAAATAAGTTTTATTTGTTGCAGGTGGAGTTCAAAATGGTTTTCCAGAAGAGTAATCTACTGTTGATTGTGTATAACAAATTGATGAGTTGTATGTTCCTCACATGGAAGAATTTGAGCATACAGATGACATTGTTGCCAATATTCCAAGTAGTTCTAATCTAGTAAGTAAACCTAACCCTGATCCTACTTCCTTTGATTAGCCAACATAATTTTTTTTTTCCCTATCATCATCCTCACCATAAAAATCAAAGGAATGGAAATCATGCTTCTAGATATTTGCAGAAGAGATATGAAAGACAAAATTGTGGACCAATGCCAACTACTAGGATAGATTGTGGTTGGATTGATGGATGGTCATGGAATTATTTGACTAGATGTTTGAGGACTCCATATCATTGTGTATCATTAGATATATAGTCATGCAACATTCCTCTTACTTACTAATGATTTCTTTGGAAGTGGTCGAATTAGGATCAACCCGACACGAAAGTCGACTGGAGTTTCGATTGAGTGCTTAAGAAGAAGCACAAGTTCAAGGGGAGAATCCTTTTTCCATTGATATCAAAGGGGGTGTTGGGTCGTTTCACAGTTTCACATGTCCTTCTTCATGTTGAGGATTTTATACCCAATGTTCATCCAGATTTAATTAACAAAAACCTCAAAGAATAGGCACATCAATCTTCAGCCAAGGAAGGATAGGGTATCACCCGAGACACAATGAGGATAAAAAATACCATTTTGTCTTATTTTGGGGATGAAGGAATAAACCTACACAGATCCATCTGGGTTTTCATTCATACATTCCATAGCTGACAACTTACTATCATCATTATGTAAAAATAATACAGACACATATCCAAATAAAACATGATTGACATATGCTAGATTGAAATTGTTGAAACTTTATTACTCCTTCCATTCCATTAAACACATGCATACATTTAAGTAAACATATTTGATAGCAACAAAGTTTCATATTCCCCGAGGCATTTCCCAGAATTACAATCCATTGCACCATGTGCACCCTTTTAGACTTTAGACATATGGCAAGATCAGACTTCCTATCAAAATCATTATAGCATTACTACGCTATAGAGTCTCAAAGAGAGCTCCGTAACAATGAAAAACAACAACAAATTAGTGAATGCATTGAATGAGAGTGTAACTCCATTTCTGTTGACGTTGCTCCCTTTTATAGCTTTCTCTACTCTAGGAGATCTATCTCTTTCAATCTCGCTCCACTCGCTCTACCGAATAATAGTCTCGCATGCCTCTCCCATATGCTTACACTCCATGTATCCTTTATGGAATCAGGGAAATATTAACTTCCTCTCCAACTCATCCTTTTTCTTCACCACGTTCCCTTATGCTGCTGGTTGTAATCATTCAGGGAGATTCCTTGATAGTTCCTTTCTTCATTCCAACGTGCGTCTTCTTTATTTTTGGTGTGCTTCTAAAAAATCAGATCGACGCGCAATTGATAGACTTTGGATTTAGTGCACAATATTAAAAATTGGTCTGGTGTGCACTTCTTGTCACTGCACATGCATTATCTTGGGTGCATGCAAAACTAGAATGGGTGCGAACAATTTCAATCGTGCACGTGCACAAGATTAACCCAAAAATTTGGGTGCCAATAGTCCCCCCCCACTATTAATTGTCTCATCCTTGAGTCAATTGCATCATGGAATGGTTGTTGCAATGTAAAAGGCTATATTGAGTAGGAGATAATCATCATTACCAGATTAAAGTCTCAAACTGAACTATGGTTGTAGCTGAGTTTGAGGAAGAGAAAATCATCTCTCTGGGTTGTAGCTATAACCTATAACCTGACACTGATCCAATACTAATTCAATAATGCCGGTGTATTTCATGTGGCCAGAGGGTCAAATCTTCCCCTTTGATAGTGTGTGTGGTGATGAATGAGGGTTCTGTTTAAATCACACCATTTAGAAACCACCCTGCTGTATAGAAAAAATAAACTTCAGTTCTCAAGAGAGAGAATCATCCTTTGCTTGTATTTTTATTCTATAAGGTATTTTTATTCTATAAGACAAGATAGAAGATAGGGTCCTCCTATCTTGGTGGAACAAAGAGCCTATAACTTCAGGCTATCCACGTTAGAAAAGGTGATTATCCATGGTGTTAGTCCAACCAAATTTAGGATTAGAGAGTTGGTGAACTTCCACAAGTACGAAGCACAGTTCATGGAATCATGTGGAATGGGGATGTGTCTTGCTGGGGAAAAAGGGGGTGGGACCTCTATCGAGCAACATATGAAAAATTTTAAACCTATATGAAAAATAAACTATGGGTTCTCAAGATTCCTAAATGAAGTGGGAGGGACAAAGTATTGAAAGTCTGCTAAGCCACGTCATGAGCGGGAAGCTGGAAAGATAACTAGAAAAATTGGATGAGGAGGGGTGAATGTGGGGAATTTCTAAGTGAACGATGGAGGAAGTCACATGTGGGGGTGGGAGAGAGTGGGGCATGTATAATTTCTCCAACGAGTGAATATGGGAGGTAGTATATATAGAATGGATGTTGGGGAAAAGGGAAATCCATAATGATGGATTGAAGAATATTTACAAAGTGGCGGAGAAGCATCAACAATGGGGAGATCAAATTTCGGATCCACCGTATTCGTGATGTTCCGCATGGAATGTCATATCATAATTTATTGCATAACTGTGCCATGTGCGAGCTACCCAAATTAGTGTGCTTAACCTTTCAATGAACCATATTTCCATGGAACTCAATCGAGCCTCGTGTGAGTTCGTAGTCAAGGACATGCCCTTGTACTTATTCCATAACATTGCCCTGAGTTGGAAAATATTGGAAATATAAAAAACTACCATTCCCTCCAATCAGTCTATGTGATTGGGGTGTACTCTATGCTCCCAAGAAGGAAAATCATGCCAAACATATATTCTTCTACATGTTGTACATTCTACGCGACACCTACTCTACTGAACTATAGGGATGAGATAGGGAGATAAGAGACAATTAACCCCTGCAGGCCATAGTACATCTTCAATCCACTGCCATTAATAAGTCCCTTGAGCGAATGTCCTTGTAATGTGGTCAGTTTGGAAAAGCATGCTTCACTGATGTAGAATATTTGGAAAGGACCCAACCAACTCATACATAGCTTTCCAGGGTGCTATAAAAATTTGTTTTCATATAACAAAACTAAATATCCAGGCTGGAGGATTTTATGGCAGATGTTGTGATTGTGCCATGCCTTCTGTCTATTGGGTTTTTATATTCTTTCCAGTGAAATTCGATTCGAGGAAGATCGACTGATGGTTGAAGGTCGAGGTGGATTGAAAACAAGTCAAAGGTTGAGGAAGTCGATCGGGAAAAGTCAAAGTCGAAGGTATTGAAGGAAAGTCAACCGAGAATAGATTGAAGTGCGGGCATGGTATGACCAACTAGAGATCGAATGTAGGTCGACTGACAACCCGATTTGGAAGTCGATTGTAACATAATCCTGGGATTTGTGGGATTTGTAGCCAATGATATGCACGGATTTGTAACCATTTTTGGGTGCCAACCTTTAGGTTTTTTCCTATTATAAAACCTATAAAGAGGCGTGTTGTAAGGCCGTAAAGGCTAATGAATGAATCATGTAATTTTGTAATTCACTTATGCAGGTTAATGCATGTGTAGGTATAGGTTGTTGTACATGCATATGTAAGACGATTTGGATACAAGGTTGTGATTGTGCATGCAAGAGGGTATGATGTCGATTATGTCTTAAGTGTGGACCAAGGTAAGACATGTAACCTTTTATTCAGATTGAATAAGACAAAAAGAGAGCAGGACACTCAAAGGTATGTTGGTTTCTCCCAGTTAAGGGTTCCAGGGTAAAATCTCAGTGTACTGTGTGATTTCTTGTTGCATTTACTTTCTTGATTAAATTCTTCTTCTCTTATGCTAGGATTAGTGTGGAAGTGCCCTGCATTTCCTAAAATTTTATTTCCTTTTCAACCACCTATCTAAATCCCTCCATTACATGGTCCTCCTCTAGCTCCATGAGTTCATCTAACCTATGTTTAAGGGACCGTTCATTGGTCATTTTGGTTGCTAGGGAAACGCAGAGGATATGAACAACAAATTCCAGTGACATGATTGCTTCTTTTCCATACACACATCTGGATGGCATGTGCCTTTTCAGTCTTTTTCACATTGTTCGATAAGCCCATAAAATCGCAAGGATCCTCTAATCCTAGTTGTCATTTTGTACATTACAAGCCTTAGTTAAAGCATGCTCTAAAATTTTATTAAAAAATTCAACTGTACCATTGGATTGAGGATGATAGGGAGTTATTTTTTGGTGATGGATCATGAAATCTTGAGTGAGTTGTTGAATGGTCTCATTCAAAAAATGCAATCCCTGGTCACTTATCAACACCCGTGGACAACCAAATCTAGTAATTACATTTTAAAAAATGAATCACGTTGCTATTTCTGCTATACAATATTTAACTAGCATGACTTCGACCCATCTTGTTATATATTTGGTGGCTGTAATGATGTAACATGCACCTGTGAGATGTGCGGGGGGATTCATGGGTCCCATAAAATATATTTCCCATTTTTTGAATGTATCTAGTGTGGTCACTAGAAACAAAGGAAGCTCATCTCTTCAAAAGGGCTTTCCAATTCGTTGACACACGTCACAATGCTTACAAGATTCCTTGGCATCTGCAAAGAGTGAGGGCCACCAAATCCCTGTGTGTAGAACCTTGCGTGTTGTATCCTTACCTACATTGTGTTTCATACAAAATGAGGTCTCATTCATGTTCTAATGCGAAACCACGTAGGATTCCATATGTGCCCAACTTATACAACTGCCCAAAAATCAACTGATAATCTACGTTACGGGTCACCAGTTAACAATGTTGATCCTGGGTGAACCATGGTGGAGCTTGTCCTATCATGAGATATTCAACTATCTTGACTAATTAATCAGGGGCTACTTCGACACATAAGAGTTTTTTTATTTGGGAGTTTTTCATTGAGGCTCCAACCAACTTCTCCGATTTCTAGCCATGATAGGTGATCTGGTCCAACATTGTACTTTCTTGACTTGAGAACAACTTCAAACTATAAATCTTCGAAGAGAAACAATTGACGACATATTATCCCTCCTAATACTATATTTTTGACCAAATATTTGAGTGCGAAGTGGTCTGTAAATAAATTGAAAGGGGTCCCCAACAAGTAATGGTGAAACTTTTGTAACATAGATACCATGACGAGGCCCTCGTGCCATGTTGTAGTATAATTATTTTCTACATAGGATAGCTTGCGACTAGAAAAATGTATTGGATGGTCAATATTAACTTCTCCTGGTTGTGCAAGAACATTTCCCAACACAATGGATGAGGAATCTACGTATTGAGGAATCTACGTGGACATGAAAGAGCGTAGATCAGTTAGGAAAACTAGAATTGGTGTAGTGACAAGTTTCTCTTTGAGAGTGTCCAAGGTTTCCTATAATTTTGAGGTCCAACTATACTTAGTATCCTTGTGCAACAATTTCTCCAACGGGGCATCAATTTTGGTATAATTTTGAATAAACCATTGATAATATCCTATGTGACCCCATTGGCCCTCGACCAAGTTTTGAGGAAACCTTGGTCAAGTTTGGACCACCTTTTGGACTTGGATGTGAGGATCGAAGATGGAGGGCCATGGAGGATCTGAGATCACGGATCTCACTTGTTTTGTGGGCTATGTGGACCCAGTAAGGGGTTCATTAGGGTTTTGTAATGGGTTATGGGATGTCGGCCCATGGGTTTACCCATGTTTAGGTCTTTTTGTAAGGAAATGTAAAAGTATAAATAGATAAGAATGTATGGTAGAAGTAGCGAAGAGAATAGCTTGCAAGGCTAAGTGCAAGTAGTTTTGGGTTTCTTTGTGCAAAATATTGTGTATGTAAGGATCTGTGCTTGATAGAGAAGTTGGATTTGTGCTGTGACCTAGTTTTGGGAAGGAGGATCTAGCACTCAGTGCACAGATCTCCTATCCTTTGTGAAGCTTGGATCTATGGCTTCGTGGACAGGAGTGGATGAATGTAAGTGATTGAAGAATAATAAAGAAGATGAAGAAGTTGGTGGACGTAGCCCCACACTGAGGTGAACCACATATATCTTGTGTATTTTGATGTGCTTTATGCTATGTTGCTTATATTCTGAATCTGCTTAGTGTTTTTCTTATTATGTATGTTGGATAGATCTAATGTTGCTTAGTGATTTACTTGTGCTTTATGAATGAATGCTAGATCTAACTCAGTGCTATGTGATAAATGATTAAAGTGATTAAAATTTAATGTTACTATGCCAACCTATATTAGGGTTTGTTCTGCGATGTTAATGAAGCTAATGAGTTAATGAATATCATCTTGTAGTGTTAATAGAATACTCTACGAAGTGTTGCTATCACAGATCTATGTCCCAAATTGGTTACAGACACCTGAGTCTTGTAACCCCCCCTTCTCCTACCTTGGGTGAGACTTTGTCTGCTTCGCAGGTGTTGCCAAAAGGGCTGGTATTTAGGGTTTTGTTGGTGCATCGTTGAAACGTTGAACCTTGGGTTCGTCCTTGTGCCAACAAATGGTCCTGTTGCCAGGAATTGAAATTGTGATTGCTGGGAACTGAAGAAAAGAGAAGATATGTGCATAGATATGCTATTGTATTATGCAATATTCTACTTCACTTGTGAAGCTCTGTGCTAAGAAAGAAATCCGATCTGAAGAAAATAGGTAAAATCTTAAAAGAGGTAAAGCTTTGTGCTTTGATAAGAGTAAGATACGTGAAAATTTTTGTTTCGAAAGCATGAATTTAAGTATGTTTAAGAGATTATGTCCTAGTCTAAAAGCTAGGGCACAATTGGAAGAAATATTTGATCTAAGTAAAGCTAATAGAAATGAAGAAATATATGTTATTCCTATGCATAGAGAGATGTTTTGGACTAATAAGAGGACGCAGGAACCTAGAAGGAATTTTTGCAGATTGCAGGTCCAACACTGTGATCCTAGTGCTATGTTATAACTGCAGAAGACCGAGACATCTTCCTAAAGAATTCCATGGTATAGGTCCCATTTGTCTTTGTTGTAAAATTGTTGGTCATGAGGTTGAGGATTGTCCAAAGATGATTTATAAAGTTGAAAGGATGAACATTGGACAAGAAAAATATCAAGAGACTAAGAGCATGTTAGAGAATCATAAAGAGAAAGAATCAGAGAAAGTTCAGACTACATTAGAACAATTGAAAGAAATTATGGATGATCACAAAGATGTGAGTTTACCAGAGATCCTGAAAGTAAAACAATGCATAAGTACAAGAATAGAAGACTTCGACATAGATTGTGTCTTGGATGAAGAAACACAAGTGAATATTATGACAGAAGAAACTTGGGAAATTTTGGGAAAGCCTATTGTGGTACCTTCATTGGGAAGAATAGGCTTGTTTAAAGGAAAGATTATAACCCTATGTGGAAGAGTTACTAATGTACCTATTATTGTTCATGGAACATCGACTAAAGAGGAATTTGAATTCATTAAGTTTGTTGAGAACAACCCCCCTTTCCCACTCTTGTTAGGTAATATTTGGATTGAGAAGGATCAAATCAGAAGGAAAGTAGAGGAGGAAGCTACACAAAAGTAAAAGCAAGAAATAAGGGATTTCATAGCCAGAAAAATTGACTGACTAATAGAAGAACGACAAGATAAGTTGAAGCAACAGAGGGAAAGAGAATTAGTGTTGGCACAGGGGCAGACCCAGGGTTCAACTCTACAACAACGTACCAATAAAACCCTAACTACCGACCCTTTCGACAACACCTGCGAAGAAAATGAAGTCTCATCTAAGGTAGAGGTAGGGGTGGTTGCATGACTAAGATGTTTGCAACCTTAACTAGGACACAGATATGTGATTGTAACACCTTAACATAGCACTTAAAAATTATGATTCATTAATATTCAACCTTAGTTTACAGTGCAACTAAACCCCAACAACAGATCAACACAATATTCACATAGATCCAATAGATTCAAGCACTAAGAATACCACTAGAGATCAGATCTAGCATTCATTCACATTATTCATCACTAAGCTATCATATTAGGTTTATCTATCATCTAACATCACACTAAGAATTGAATCACATAAACAAAAGAACAACCAAAAATCACCAAGCATTCACAACACAAGATATACGTGGTTCATCCCCACCCCGGGGCTACGTCTGTTGATATTATGGTAGCTACAGGAGGTATTTATCTCCATGTGTAAACTTGATGAGAATAGAATAATCTGGGAAGAAAGAAGAAACCCTAATGAGTTGGATAATAACCCTAGAAGACATGTCGGCTCAAGAAGATAACTTGTATTGGGTTATTAGCCTCCAAGAGAAGAAGTCGGCTAGAAGAAATAGTATATACTGGACAAATTGTTGGATTACTGAGAGGGGGGGTGAATCAGTAATAATGTAATTATAATCCTTTTTCTTAAAATGTTATATCAATGTAGAATTATTATCCAATAATGAGCAGTAATAAATAAACAATCACACACATACACAATACACCAGTGTTTTACGTGGAAACCCAAATCGGGAGAAAACCACAGAATGCTTTTTCTTATATGTCTTGAAGAATTACATTCATTAGAAGCACCAACTTCCTTTGTTTTCTAGTTTCAACTGGAAGGAGGCTCCAACCCC
>CBVK0100410878.1:0-12347 GCA_900067695.1 Picea abies | reverse complement strand
AGATCGGTCTCGGCATTCCTGCTGAACCGCTCTTCCGATCTCACTTATCAACAATGACAAAACAATGATGAGTCATATTTACATCAAACAGTATTGGGTCCATTACCCAAACCTTTGTGCTACGGGTCTTTCTTCAAGGGTATTGGGTCCATTACCCAAACCTTTGTGCTACGGGTCTTTCTTCAAGGGTTAACATCAATGACAACCAACCTTAATCAACAATTTGTTAAATTTCCATGGTGTAAATATTTTTTTATGGAGATTTATGCAAAGTGTATACTACATTCCACTTACTATTGATTTTTCACGGGTCATAGAATGAATTTATAGTTATGATTTTTTTTTACCAAGGTTCTTTTATGTTCATTTATTTTGTTTTTTTGCCCTAGGTTTGAAGTTTGAAGCTGAAAATCACCTTGGCAGAATATGCCAAAGGCCTTGGACCTATTTTGGCATTATGGTGAAATTGAGAATGGAACAAACAAACAAAAAATGAATTGTAAACTATGTAGAAAATGTATTGTAGGAAGGATTAGTTGCTTGAAATACTACCTTGCTAGAATTGTAGGGCATGAGAACATCTTTCTAAGTTGAAGCAAAGATCATGTGAGTTTCTCATCAAGCAATTTATCATAATGATAAGAACAAGGAAGACAAAGCCGCTCTCCAACTTGATTGCTCATCAAGCTTTTTATGAAATGGATAAGAGGAAGGAAGACAAAGTCTTTCACCAATTTGAAATTACCATTGGAGGAGTAGTTAGATTCTCAAGAGCCACAAGCATATTCAAGACAAGGGACATTGAGAGGGACTCCATTAGTTCACCTTTTGTACTTCACCTTACTTTTTTTAGAGAACTAGATGTGGGGTACAACCTTCCATCATATCAGTGGTTAAAAGAAAGGAGAAAGAAGAAGCAAATAGGGTTGTGGGGAGGTGCTTTCAATGGAGTGACATATCTTTTAGCATTGCTAAGACCAATCCATTTTTCCATGCAATGTTTGATGTTGTCATTGTTGTTGGCCTAAGGGATAGAGCCCCTACCTACGATGAGTTGTGAGGGTTAATCCTTCAAAAGAAAAAAGCAGATATCACTACCAGTTGGAGGACCTAAGGCGATCTTGTGAGGTTGTTGGATGCACAACGATGTCCAATGGTTGATGCATCTTTGCATATTAAAGATGTGTCATTGTTGTGTGAATTGTTTAATGAGTTTGTTTGAGAAGTAGGCAATCGATAGATTGCTGCTAGATTGATCATTGTAGATGATTCATGATGATGGAATATGTTTTTAATATATTTGATGCACGGCGATGTCCGATGGTTGATGCATCTTTGCATATTAAAGATGTGTCATTGTTGTGTGAATTGTTTAATGAGTTTGTCTTAGAAGTAGGCAATTGATAGATTGCTGCTAGATTGATCATTGTGGATGATTCATGATGATTCATGATGATGAAATATGTTTTTAATATATTTGATGTAATTTGTATTGTGTATTTAGTTTTGAGTCCCAATTGAATGAGTTTTAGGATGTAGTATCAATAGTTAATGTTGATGTATCATTTGTCATCCTATACATCTTATATAACAATCTTTTTATATATATACATGGCAATATGATTGTTGATGTTGTTGTTGGTTTTTATTTAAAAATATTTGAAAAAAAATTATTTTGTATTTTTTAATTCTTGTTGCAGTTGTTTTTTTTGTCAAAGTTTTCGCTTATGTTTCCAATGCATTAAGATCCACTCCCTCGACGGTTTTAGCAAATGTTGATATTTGCAACACTGCTTTGTATGACTCTTTATGCAACTTAAGAAATTGGTCTAGTAATAAAGCCCTTGTATCAATATTTTAAAAAGTGCATAAGACAAAAAGGGCCTACATAAATAATCTATGAAGGGCATAGATGTAAAGCCTTAGTTGTAGGCATGCCTTTTAGTGCTTGCTTGAAATGAACAAGGTTCATTTACTAAAGAAATATCCAACACAGGAAGGATAGTAAACATAAATCCATATAGGACAAAATATATAAAATAATGAATAAGATATGATGAATGATATGATTAAAATGCCATGTGACAGTGTACTTGTAGCATTGACTAGTCACAATGGTTGATAACACATGCCCCTTGATTAGGTCATGTGTTTTAGTTAGGATGGGTCATTTCATTCATTATATTATTATTATTATTATTATAGTTTTAATGTTATACATATTTATGTTAATTACATGTGTCTAAAAAATAGTCCTAGACTAAAATATATTTTTTCAGAAGATAATAAAGATATGATTGGATTGGGCCTTGGTCTAATGAAATCCTTAAATAAAGTCAAGAAGCACAATTATAAATATTTTAAAAAGGGCGTATAGATGTAAGCCACTAGTGATGGGTGTGCCTTTTAGTCCATTGTCTAAAAAACAATCCCTATGTTGACGTTGCAACACAACCATATGTGGATATGGGGCCACCTTTGAAATTGTTACTCTTTAAGCTTATAGGCTAGTTAGTTTTATGTTGAGTTCGTGAATTCAAGACCTTTATTAAGGTAAAATTTCGTTCCAGACTAGAAATCTTTTATTATATTTGAGGGTTAAAGTTTTTAGGTGGTTTAGGACCTCCTAACTTTCCTCCATATTCAAAAGAGAGTCTTTGCTTCTTTTGTGTTCAAAATTCTTTGCAAGTGTTCTGAGAATTCTCATTGGAAGGAAACTTAATTAATTTGCCTTCATTGTTCCAAATCTTGAATACTTGATTAGTACAAAGAAGGCTTTATTAGATATAGTATTGAAATCCCTATCATTTATTGTGGATTAGAGGGTTTTTCATTCAATTGATTGGTTTGTGTCTGATGAAGGTTACCTCCCTAGCCTATGATCTCCTCCTTTGTTAGTTGGAGTTTTCTAGGTCGATCTTCGTTTTTCCTGCTTATCATATTATTTGATGGGAAATGGCCCAAATTTCTTCGTTGTCTTGCACTTCAAATGTTTCTATGGAGCAGTGGGAAGGTTAATAATTGAACAAATTGGGATCAAAGGGCATTTTCCCTTTCGATGCTGATATCATTTTATCAACAATTGGATGGGGAAGAGGCATAACCTTTTGGAGTGAAGAATTATGATTTAATGGTGGGACCAAGTAGTATCCATTGAGGTACTTTTGAAACAAAAGTACCTTCGAATATTGTCCTATCAAACCCATTGAGATACTTTTGAAACAAAAGTACCTTTGAATATCGTCCTATCAGAGCCATTGTTGAGTGGGCCTTTGAAGAACCAAATTTCGACTTAAGAGTGGGACCCACTTTGAACTAGTTTGTAATGATAGTATTTCAAAATTCAAGATCGTGATTATCTTTCCTCTTTGACTCTTTGAAGCGATTGGTATAGTTCATGCTATCATGTTACTATGATAAGTTTACAATATATTCACTATTTTTAGCTATCCAAGTATGTGTTTGAGCAATAAGTATCCTAATATTAAGCTCTAAGCTAAGGGTTAGTAAACCTGCCTCGGCCCCCCCCCGAAACAAAAAAAAAAGAAGGTTTCTCTTCCTAAGTGCGCTCTGGGAGGGAGGATTTTTGAAGCACCCTTGGGAGTGTGCTTTCAGATTGCTCCCTTCTGAGAGCGAATTAAGGTAGTGCACACCCTCCCCTTTTTGAGTGCTCCCTACTACCATCCAACTCTTGTAGCCTAGGGGAAATTGGGCATTTTTTTGGTGCTCGTGGGAACCGAGCCAAGGTTCTAAAAGGTTGCCTAAGGCATGGCTATGTTTCCTTGATGTATTATAACACACATTCACTCCATTTTCTTTTATTCTATTTCTTATTTCACTGCATTTTCTCTTATTCTATTTCTCATTTCACTGCATTTTCTCTTATTCTATTTCTCATTTCACTGCATTTTCTCTTATTCTATTTCTCATTTCATTCATATTTGTTATGGCTTTGAGTGGGCTTCTTGCTAGTTGTTGAGGAGTAGATTTGTGAGAGCTTGGAAGGGATATTGAAGGGTGCCATAGTTATATTCAACCACGATTGGGGAGTTGAAGAGGCAGGCTCTAAAGCCCATTCTTGTTTTTTTTTCCATGTGTTGTAAACTAATATATTTTCTATGTTGAATACTTGAATGTTCTCTTCTCCCACAATTCCCAATTTCTCCTCCCCCATCATTTTATTGCAGTCAACATGTTATTCTCAAGAAGCATGATGGGTATGTGGTTTATCTTTTTGGTTCAACTGTTGATTATGATGGTGGTGTTGGGAAATTGAAATACTAGTGATGAGGGGGAAGAAGTGGGTAGTGGCACATATCGTCGAGAGGAGGAAGAAATGGAAGGGGATGATGATCATGAAATTGACAGTGATAATGGAAAGAAACCCAAAGAGCGTTCAACACCTTTTTGGAAGTATGTGACAAAGCTTTAGGGAGGGAAAGCGGGTGGAACCACACAATTTACATTCTCCCATTGTAAGACAACTTACACAGGTCCATATACCATTGTGAGAAAGCATCTCTATGGGGTTGTGCCATGTGATGAAAATAAGACTCTAGGAGTCAAAACCTATGATCAAATGCCAATGAAAGATAGAAATATATACAAAAGGGAAGAGGAGGCTGCATAAAACAAATCCAAAAAATCAAGGGTTGAATTTGAAACTTCAGGTTCATATAGAATGTTTGATGGTCGATCCCCATCTCCCCATGCTAGTGAATTCTTTCTTGTGCATTCGAGGTGTAGAAAAATATTAGATTTCCTTGACCAAGGTTGTAGGGATGACATGGATGCAAACATTTTCAGGGTTATCTATGTTTGTGGCATACCTTCCAATGTTTTTTGCTCACCCTATTGGCATGAAACGATACAAGCCATCAACGTTGCCCTAAAGGATACAAGAGCCTCGAGAATGACAAAGCCAAAACCATGGGACTACGCAGGGAAAGAGCCAAAATCCATAATGTTCTAGGACAATTTACAAATGATTGGATCGAATATGGGGTATTCATTGTATATGATGCTTGGACAAATGATAAAGGTAGACCATTGATAAATAAAGCAAATCCAAAAAATCAAGGGTTGAATTTGAGACTTCAGGTTCATAAATGTTTGATTGTTGATCCCCATCTCCGCATGCTAGTGAATTCTTACTTGTGCATTCGAGGCGTAGAAAAATATTAGATTTCCTTGACCAAGGTTGTAGGGATGACATGGATGCAAAAATTTTCAGGGTTATCTATGCTTGTGGCATACCATTCAATGTTTTTTGCTCACCCAATTGGCATGAAATTATACAAGCCATTAACCTTGACAGAGAATTTCTCCGGAAGCAAACCCTAGGCTAGATAGCCAAACAAAGGGTAGCGCACCTTTCCCCAAGGATAGCGCACCAAACAAGAGCTGATCAGATAGTCCAAACCATAATCAAGAGATAGTCCAAGACAAAACTGAAATCTGCTAGCTGCAGCAGCTGCAACGACAACTCTCCTCCAAACTTGCACACAAACTGGGCAACTGCAGCGCGCACAAGTGTTGCTCTGCAATTCTGAGAATGCCTACCAGAATGAAGACTGACCTCTTGTATTTATACTAATTCTGGCTAACTGCCTGGGTCGACTTCTCATTCTGGGTGCCTATTTACTTAGTATATAATATTTCTTCTGGCCAACTTCTTCTCTTGGAGGCTAATAACCTAATACAGATTATCCTCTTCAGCCGACTTGTCTTCTAGGGTTATTAGCCAACTCATTAGGGTTTCTTCTTGTTTCCTGGAATATTCTATTCTCGTTAGGTTTACACGTGGAGGTAAATACCTCCCGTAGCTACCATAATATCAACACTCCCTCCTAGCTAGGGAGGTATTACATGTAATGGTCTTGAGCACAAACATACCATTCACTCGGTAGCATCAACATAGTTGTATAGACTATCTCATGACTAGATCATGAGCACCATCATCACCATCAGTGTCATCATTTGCATCATCTCTCGAAACCATACTCCATTTGAGTAATTAGACATGATGCTGGATAAGTCACTCACACCATAGAGTGACACAAGAGCCATTCTTCTAATCTGGACATATGTCCTAGAAGAATAAATGTCTTGAACCATTTTTCGTCTGGGAAATCTCTGTTCATTGATCATCCATCTAGCTGATAATCATTTTCAACATTGCTGATAGTCCTTGGAACAATATCATTCAATAGAACACAACTGTGTCTATCCATAGTAGTACACAACTACAATCCAGTGGTACACTACCACACCAAGTAGCACACAGGTACTTGATCAATGATGTATAGTTACAAACAGTGGAACACATCCACAACAGTAGTATACATCTACTGTCTAGAGACATACAGTCTTCATAACAATCATCTGATATCAACCTGCACAGAAACAATGTTATGATATAAACTGAATCATCTGGGCCATTCTTCCACTCACATCTGTGAGATCTTGGAAGAGCATCTACCCTCAGAAGGTCAAACATCAATGATGAGCTATCTGGACTATTCTTCTCAAGCAAGGAAGAATAACTGTCCTGATTTTTGAGCCTAGACCATTCACCACCCTAGGCCATTCCTTCGACACTAGACAAAGTGTAACTTGGAGAGAATGAGTCTGCCCTAAGGAATGTTTGTCCCTGATTGCTGAACCTGGACCATTCCCCACCCTGGGCCATTCCTTCGACACTAAACAAAGTGAAACCTGGAGAGAATGAATCTGCCCTAAGGAATGACTGTTCGAACCATTTCCAAAGGAAATAACTGTTCTGCACCAACCTCCAAAACGGACCATTCCCCATGTTAACCACAATGGGAAATCACTGTTTGGCGAGGCGGGCTAGTCTTCTTGAGTAACCCTCAAGAAGAGAGACTGCACTAGACCATTCCCCATGTTAACCACAATGGGAAATCGCTGTCTATGGTACATCAACAATCCATCGAACCATTTTCATTACGAAAATGACTGTTCGATCTAGAAAATGCCTATCCGTCAGAAATCTCAAACCACTTTCCAAATTGGAAAGGAACTGCTCATCCTGGACCATTTTTCGAATTGAAAAATGACTGTCCATAAATCAATAACACATCAGTGCTCCCTCCCAACCTGGGAGTCATCTCATCCTTTTTCAATAAGGAAGTCGTCTCCACGAGCTCCAGCTTGAGTACGCAAACTCTTTCTTCTTGGACAGAAGATTTACCAAAATGCCTGCTTATCTGCTCATCTGTGGAGATATATATAGGAGAACCACTTTTTCCTTTCTAGAATTCATCACGGAGAATGTAATGCTTGATCTCAAATGTACTTCTGTTTTCTGGAACACTGGTTTTCTCTGAAGGCTTCATATAGCTCTGATCAATAAAGTATATCATTGTTGGATTCCTCTTTGGTTCCTGTTGGCTCACAACATTGTGGCAAGGGTCAAACTGGAACATATCCAAGTGGTACTTCTTTGGCCATCATGGGAGTTTGTCATGGATTAGCGATCCATCATCCTGAGCTTCTGAGTAACCATTCTGATACAATATCTCTGTTATAGAAAATCTTCACCACGCTTCTGCTGTGCATTGGAGGTTCTCCACCAAGTTGTCTTCTTCCATTTGCATACAAGGGTCTCTTTCTGGTATGTCTCAAAGCCTTGAGGTTGCTCTTCATACGCTCTTAGTTCAGTTGCTCTGGAGAACAGTCTTTGCATTCATCTGATGTAGAACTCCAACCCATGGATATTACAGATGATATAATGACTCATGTGGAGGTATTTCTGGTTTACTGGAACAAGTAATCATCATAGTCTTCTCCCTCCATCTGGGAGAACCTCTAGTTCTGGATCTTGCAATGCTTGCATTCATATACACTGTTCTTCATCACAACTTTAAGTTCCTTTGCTTGATTGCTTTTAGTGAGTTCATATCAGGCTGGTAATGTTGTGATTCTCAATATAATGACTGGTTGTTCTGGCTTCTCTTTCTTTCTTGGAATCTTCATGTTCTTCCTCACGTTTTTCTTTAGCTCTTGGGTCCATGGAGTTTCTTATAGATTCTATGCCCTAAAGATTCCACTTCTTCCTTTCATCATAGGATCACAGATGTGGATGGACAACCAGGGATACTTTAAGGCTTCTCTTCGAAGAAGACTTCTTCTAAGGTCAAACTGAACACATATTGTTTTTCATGGCTGCTACCATGGATATATACTTCATCATCTTCAATGGATCATAGGATTAGCTCCCTCCTAATCCTTGCTTCATGTATGAGTGCATGTTTTTCTTTTGGAAATATATAATCGGCTCCCTCCATCTAACAGAGTCCACGCTTCCGTCTGCATCCTTTTTGTCTTCTGCAAAGTGTCATAAGTCTTTCTCCAATTTCCTCTTGATTGATGACTTCTTTCTGTCTTTGCTTCTTCTAAGTTTCTTCAAGATTGATTCTGATTTCGGCTTATCTTGTAATAGCTTCCACATGATTTGTTTGATGTATTTCATCCTTTCATGTGTATTATCTGACTTGTATAATGATAGCAATCCTTATCTTTTTTTTCTTCCATAGGTATAATTCTTCTTGGAACATATTATAGATATACAAGATATGTATAGAGACTATGCAAACAAGATATTTACAAGAACTAAGAAGAGTATTGTTACCTTGTCTTTAGAGGAAGAACTCTGTTTCATCCTGCTTAGTCTTCTTTGAAGGTTCCTTTTCTTCGGCAACTGATGCTTCGTGTGTTTCCTTCCTTTTCTTTAACTCGGGACAATGATTCTTGTAGTGACGATACTTTCAACAGTTGAAGCATTGTATTTCTGACATATCTTTCTCTTGATTTGGCTTTTTCCTGGAGCCAAACTTCCTTTTGTTCCTGAAATCCTTGAACCTTGCTGTGAAGGCTTGATCATCGTACTTCTTTTGGGGTTTCTGTTTTGCACTGATCCTTGATTCTTCTTGAGCACAACAAGTCTAAAGTTCTTCAAATGTAGGATACTCCTTCCTTGTGTTCATGCTTGCGACAAATGCATCCCATGTCTTGGGAAGACCATTGAGTACTATGTTTACCAATTCCTTCTCTGAAATGATTTCTTCAATAGCTTGTAGTTGATGTCTTAACTGAGATATCCTCACAAAGTATGATGTTATGCTGTCATCATCATTCATCTTCATGTCACAGAGCTCATTCTTTAGACTCATTACTTGTCCAATGTTTCTAACTGAGAAGAGGTTTGTTAGGGCATCGTACATCTTCTTCGATGAGTCAAGATGGGAGATGTAGGGTATCAAGTGATCTTTTATAGAGTCCACTATGATAGTCATGGCATTGATGTCACCGTCTTTGAACTTCTCCATAACTGTAACGTTCTGCGGTTCCTTCTCTTTTCCTTCTTCAAACTCTGCTTTCATGATATCCAACACTTTATTCTTGGCAAGGATGAGGTCAATCCTTGTCTTCCACGCTCTGAAGTTAGAAGCTCCATCTAACTTGTTTTCTGACTTAATAGAGTAAGTCATGTCTGCCTTGGTCAACCCTAGATTTGACCAAAAAACTCAAACTTGATGTCTTGGCTCGTTGAGAGTACTAGGAGATGCGCTAGGCTAGGGCACACTGGTCTATCCGAAAATTAGGTCAATCCCTTCACTTAAGGTGCCTCAACGAGAGGATTAGGGTTTCTGC
The DNA here is from genome assembly GCA_900067695.1 of Picea abies. Lineage (NCBI taxonomy): Eukaryota > Viridiplantae > Streptophyta > Pinopsida > Pinales > Pinaceae > Picea > Picea abies. The sequence goes on along the minus strand of CBVK0100410878.1, from coordinate 2,672 downwards.
AACTGCACCTGCTAGTAACCCTAGCGGCAGTGCTTTTGGTGATTGCTCCTGCTAGAAACCCTAGCGACAGTTCTTCAACGAGCTTAATATCCTTATGGCTATGCTTCCTTCTAGCGATTAGACTGAATGAAGGAGGTGTGGGCCCATAACCTGTTAGAATATAATGGATGTGCTCGTTTTACCATCGACAATATCACTATTGTCACCCAACCATAGGCCGAAGCCACCCTTCGAGCACCTTAACCTTGACAGAGAATTACTCCGGAAGTAAACCCTAGGCTAGATAGCCAAACAAAGGGTAGTGCACCTTTCCCCAAGGATAGCGCACCAAACAAGCTCTGATCAGATAGTCCAGACCATAATCAAGAGACAGTCTAAGCCGAAACCGAAATCTGCTAGCTGCAACAGCTGCAACGACAACTCTCCTCCAAACTTGCGCACAAACTGGGCAACTACAGTGTGCACAAGTGCTGCTCTGCAATTATGAGAATGCGTGCCAGAATGAAGACTGCCCTCCTGTATTTATACTAATTCTGGCTAACTTCTTGGGTCGACTTCTCATTCTAAGTGCCTATTTACTTAGTATATAATATTTCTTCTGGTCAATTTCTTCTCTTGGAGGCTAATAACCTAATACAAATTATCCTCTTGAGTCGACTTGTCTTCTAGGGTTATTAGCCAACTCATTAGGGTTTCTTCTTGTTTCCCAGAATATTCTATTTTTGTTAGGTTTACACGTGGAGGTAAATACCTCCCGTATTTACCATAATATCAACAATTCGGTCGTACAAAGCCATTCAAGTCATCATTGATAATGTTGCTAATTGTAAGGTAGCAAGAGCAATCATTGAGGATATGTACCCTAACATATTTGGGTCATGGTGCTTGATTCACACATTGAACCTCTTGATGCATGCTATTATTAAGATGAAGGACCATGATTATAAATGGGTTGGTGCATTGCATGAGGAAGGGAAGAAAATGATAAAACTTATTACCAATCATAGCCATGCCTCTCCATTAGCAACTTCCCAGTAGCCACATAATTAGCTGCATTATTTATTATGGTTTGACAACATGTTGCAAACCAATGTCTTGGATGAACCCATCCATCAATTCACAAAACAATGTCGCATCTTTAACCTGTGGCGATGCATCAATAGATCTAATAAACATTGTACCCTTGTGACAATTTACCAAGAAATCAAGAAGGGTCCTACCCTTCCCATTTGTCCAACCATTGGACATCACCATGCATTTAGTGGACTCCCATGACTTCTTTAGCTCCTCCAATCTAATATTGATGTCATTCATTTCGGCTTGCAGAATTGGCCCCCACAACTCTTTGTGTGTAGGGCACCTATACCTTGGGCCAACAATAGCTCATGATCTAGTCATGAAATAATCTAGATGACTATATTGATGCTACCGGGTAAATGGTATGTTTTGTGCTCAAGTCCATTACTTGTAAATACCTCTCTAGCTAGGAGGGAGTGTTAATATTATGGTAGCTGCGGGAGGTATTTACCCCCATGTGTGAACCTGACGAGAATAGAAGACTTCGAAAAGCGAGAGAAACCCTAATGAGTTGGCTAATAACCCTAGAAGCCTTGTCGGCTCAAGAAGAAAATTTATATTAGGCTATTAGCCTCCAAGAGAAGAAGTCGGCCAGAATTAATAATAATATACTGAACAGACACATACCCAGAAAGAGAAGTCGGCCCCAATAAACTGGCAGGATTACTATAAATACAGGGCGCCAGTTCTCATTTGTCACATCTCAGCAGTTGCAGACAGAGCCAGTTTTGCGCAGCAGTTTCCCAGTTGGTGCGCACTGCAGTTGCAGTCTGGTGCGCAGGTTTGGAGGAGGGTTGCAGGTGCAGCTGTAGCAGCAACTAGTTTCAGTATTGGCTTGGATATCTCTTGGCTAGGGTTTGGGACTATCTGATCAGTTTCCTGTGTTGCGCTATCCTTGGAGAGAGATGCGTTGTCCCTTTGTTTGGCTATCTAGCCTGTGGATTGCTTCTGGAGGAATTCTCAGTCAAGGTTAAGGTGCTTGGAGGGAGGCTTCGGCCTGTGGTTGGGTGACGAGGGTATCGTCAATGGTAAAACGAGCACACCATCTTCTATATTCTAACAGGTTATGGGCCCACACACCTTTAGTCAGCCTAAAACACTGGAAGGAAACATAGCTGCTAGATATTGAGTTCGTTGAGGAACTGCCACTAGGGTTACTAGCAGGAGTAGCTTCCAAAAGCACTGCAGCTAGGGTTACCAGCAGAAGCAGTTGCATAAACCCTAAACCTCTTGTTGAGGCACCTTAAGTGACGAGATTGACCTAATCTCTGGATAGATTAGTGCGCCCTAGCCCAGCGCATCTCCTGGTACTCTCAGAAGGCCAAGATGTGAAGTTTGGATTTCTGGTCAAGTCTAGGGTTTGACCAAGTCAAGCAAGCCATGACGAACTCTATGAAGTCTGAGAACAAGTTAGATGGAGCTTCTAACTTTAGAGCGTGGAAGACAAGGATTGACCTCATCCTTGCTAAGAATAAAGTGTTGGATATTGTGAAAGGAAAGATAGTGAAGCCAGAGTTTAAAGAAGGAGAAGAGAAGGAACCGCAAAACGTTGCAGCTATGGAGAAGTTCAAAGATGTTGACATCAATGCCATGAG
>CBVK0100410877.1:0-12348 GCA_900067695.1 Picea abies | reverse complement strand
GTGAGCACTCTTTCGACATCGCGAAGTGAAAAGTCCTGAGGTGCTTGGGAGTTGGACCACGGGTCATAACCGGAGGTCATATTGTCAAAGGCCAAAGGAATAGATTTATCGCCCGCTAGGCTCTTAGTTCAGAGTTCGGGGATTGGGAGAGTTGGGGGTGACTCATAGCCTAACACTTGAAGTATGAGATCGTGAAGTGCCTTTGGATAGTCATGTGGTCACAGTCGATGGCCACGTGGAGAAAGATTACACCCAATGCTAGTTCATGTGGGTGAGGTTTCATGAAAGGACCTATGGATTTATTTCGTGGAGGTTCCAGCAGGGAACTGAAGAGCTACTCCAGCTCAGAAAGTTTGAAGATCCATTGACTGGGAGGTCTCAGAAAGTTTGAAGATCCATTGACTGGGAGGTCAGCAGACCCCGTTGAGGTGGGGTCAATATGTCAGGTGGTATTAGAGCTTACAACTATTGTTTTCTGTAGGAAAAAGAAGACAAAGGATAATTGTTAAATTGAATTATGTGAATAAGATTCGAAACAATGCCACCAAGGAGACGTCCAAAGAGAACTATACCCGATCCAGCTGTGGAAAGGGAGATGAGATAACTCCATGCTCGATTAGATGCTATGGAGACAACACAGAGAGGAACACCTCATACTAGAGAGATCAGTGAGGATGAAAGAGAGAACGAAGAAGGAGATGGAAAATTTGTAGCCGAAGACACTGCAGAGGAATGTTTGCTAAAAGATGTTGCAATAATGGGTTCCAGAGAAACATTGGACATCATGATGTATGAATGCAACTTGGATGTTCAGGATCTGTTATATTGGTTTAGATATCTAGATAAATAATTTGACTATGAGGATGTTGAAGAAGACAAAAAAGTTAAGCATGTTGTCACTAGACTAAAAGGACATGCAACACTGTGGTGGGATGAACTACAAGCTGCCAGACGTTGCAAAGGAAAACAAAGAATTAAAAGCTAGGACAAAATGGTAGCCAATATGAAATCCAAATTCATACCCAGAGATTATAAAATCAATTTGTTTATAAGAATGTAGAATTTAAGACAAAAGGGGATGACAATGAAGGAATACATAGAGGATTTTTACAAGTTAAATATATGAGATGGTCATCGTGAGAGTGATGATGAAAAGTTCACTAGATATATGAATGGCCTCATATATGAGATTGAGGATGAGATGAGAATGATGATGATAAAAAATGTGGAAGATGCTTATCAGGTTGCTCTGAAAGTGGAAGATAAATTGGCCAGAAAGAAAGGTCAAAGAGGTAGAGGTAGAAGCCTGAGCGGAGGTAAAGAAATTTCTCAGGATAGAGTACAAAAGCCCAAGGATGAAGAAAATAATCCACATAACCACCCCAAAAGGGGAGGAAGTTCACAAGGAAGACAATGGGTCGATAGAAACACTTTTCCTCGAGCAAGAGGAAGAGGAAGGGGTAGAGGAGGAGAAATAAAGTGTTTTTCTATGGGAAGATAGGACACAAATCTTGGGAATGCCCCGAGAGAAAGAGAGAAGGAGGAGGAGAAGCTCACATTTCATAATCACGAAGGAAAAATGTTGAGGCAAAATATGTAGAAGGTGGAAGATCCTTAATGATGAGGAAAATTCTCTTGAAGCCAAAGAAGGAAATGGAAAATCCAATCCAGAGGAACACTTTGTTTAAGACTGCTTGCAAGACCAAAGACAGGGTATGCAAGGTCGTAGTGGACAGTGTAAGCACAGATAATTTAGTATCCATAGAGATGGTGGAGAAGCTAGTATTGGAGACAGTTGCACATCCAAGCCTGTACAAAGTCTCATGGTTGCAAAAAGGGCATCAGGTAACAGTCACTAAACAATGTTTAGTTGAATTTAAGATAGGGGGTTATAGAGATGATATTTTATGTGACGTAATTCCCATGGATGTTTGTCATATTTTGTTGGGGAGGCCTTGGAAATATGACATAAATGTTATTCAAGATGGAATAAAGAACACCTATACCTTGGAGAAGAATGGTAGAACTCATATGTTTCTACCAATTGAGGATAAGAATGTGAAAGGAGAAACAAGCAACACTATACTTCTCATGAGTGGGAAGGAAATTCTGGATGAAGTCAAGAAAAACCAATAAATGAAGTTTGTTGTGGTGAGAAAACCTAGAGTCATCTTGACCAATACTTTGATAGAGGATCTACCTGAGGAAATTCAGGAACATCTGGAGAATTTTGTTGATATAGTGGTGGACTATTTTCCTTGTTCGTTGCTGCCCATCATGAGTATAAGCCATCGCATTGACCGTATACCAGGAGCAAGTTTTCCAAACAAAGCAACATACATATTGACGCCGCAGGAAAATGAAGAGGTTAAGAAGAAATTCTAGGATTTGATGGACAAAGGGTTAATTAGAGAAATCTTGAGTCCGTGCACTGTACCAATAGTGTTAAGTCCAAAGAAGGATGGTGGATGGAGAATGTGCATAGACTTGAGAGCTATCAAAAAAATCACCATCAGTTTAGATTTCCTTTACCCAGGATGGATGACTTGATGGATTGTTTGAGTGGAACAAAAAAAATTTCAAAAATTGATTTAAAGAGTGGATATCACCAGATATGGATGAGGGAAGGTGATGAATGGAAGACATCATTCAAAACAAAAGAAGAACTGTATGAATGGCTTGTCATGCCATTTGTCTTGACCAATGCTTCGAGTACTTTTATGATATTGATGAACGAAGTCTTGAAGTATTTCACTAGTAAGTTTGTAATTGTGTATCTTGATGATATATTGATCTTCGGTAAGATTGAGGAGGAACAATTGAGACATTTAAGTTTAGTGATGAGGAGGTTGCAGCAAGAGAACTGATAAATATGAGGAAGTAGTCTTTCATGAAGATGAAACTCATTTATTTGGGTTTTGTGATCTCTTCGAATGAATTGAATATGGATCCGGAGAAGGTAAAAGAAATCAAAGAATGGCCATCACCAAGGAATATCTTTGAAGTCAAAATCTTCCATGGATTATCCAATTTTTATAGAAAATTCATCAAGAATTTTAGTGGGATTTGTGCACCAATGATGGATATAGTCAAGAAGAGACATAATTATTTTCATTGGACAGAGGAAGTAGCGAAAAGTTTCAATTTGTTAAAGGAGAAGGTAACTAGACAACCAGTTCTGGTCCTACCAGATTTCACTTAAACATTTCAAGTGATATGTGATGCAAGTGGATTTGTGATTGGATCAGTCTTGAGTCATGATAATAGGCCAGTTGCATACTTCAGTGAGAAGTTGAATGAGACCAAAGGGAAATACTCCACGTATGGTAAAGAGTTATATGCGGTAATTCAAGCCTTGAAGAAGTGGAGGCACTACATGGTTCCGAATGAGTTCATTTTGTATAGTGACAACCAAGCATTACAATTTGTAACCAGATAGGGAAAACTGAACCAGAGACATGCAAAATGGGTTGAGTTTATGCATAACTTTACTTTTGTTATAAAGCAAATTTCTGGAAATTCTAATAAGGTTACTGATGCATTGAGAAGGAGATGTTTGATTCTGCAGGAGTTTTGAGTGAAGACCTTAGGTTTTGAACACTTAAAGGAGATGTACAGAGATGATTTAGATTTCAAGGACGCTTATGAAGCATGTAAGAATCCTGTTTTGAGAGAGAGAATCCAATGGATTAAATATTTGATTCAGGATGGAATGTTGGTCAAAGGAAATCAGTTGTGCATTCAAAAGTTTTCTATGAGGGAAAACTTTCTAAAGGAAAAACATAGTGGGGGATTGGTTGGACATTTCGGCCATGACAAAAAAATTGAGAAATTGAATAGTTTGTATTATTGGCTAGGAATGAGGACATATGTCAGGAAATTTGTCAACAGATGTAAAATATGCCAGCATGCAAAGGGGAAAAGACAAAATACTGGATTGTATCAACCATTGCCAATACCAGAGAGGCCATGGGACGCGGTAAGCATAGATTTTGTGTTGGGATTGTCGAGAAAACAAAGAGGATGTCATTCCATATATGTGGTAGTCGATAGATTTTCCAAAATGGGACATTTCATTCCATGTCATAAAAATAGTGATGCAACATGCATTACAAACCTGTTTTTAAAAGAAGTTGTTCGACTTCATGGATTGCCTAAGAGTATTGTTTCAGAGAGAGATACCAAATTTGTTGGTCATTTCCGGAGGAAACTGTGGAAGAATATGAGGATGTATTTATGCTTTAGCTCAACATATCACCCTCATACAGATGGATAGACTGAAGTAGTAAATCGAAGTTTGGGGAATTTATTGAGGAGTTTGGTTGTTGAACACCATAGTCAGTGGGATCAGATTCTTCTGCAAGCGGAGTTTGCATGCAACGATTCACCTAACAGGAGCACATGAAAGAGTCCATTCCAAATACTGTATGGAATGTAGCAAAGAGGAGTATCTGAGTTGAGAGACTTAGAACATAGTGAGTTCAGGAGTGTTGGAGTGGAAGATTTTCTAGCAAAAATGCAAGAGATCCATAGTAATATCAAAGAGCGGTTGCAAAGTTCTAGACTAGAATACAAGCACAAAGCAGATCAACACTGAAGAGAGCTTCAATTTGAAGTGGGATATTTAGTTTTGGCATACCTCAGAAAAGAAAGGTTCCCGAGGGGAACATATAAAAAATTAAAAATGAATAAAATAGGGTCATGTAAAATCTTACGGAGGTTTGAGGCAAATGATTATGAGATAGAATTACCAAATGATGTGGGCATATCGTCCATATTCAACGTAGCAGACATGTATCCTTCCCAAGAAGATGAAGCAAGAGGAGAAAATGATCAGAAGGAAATTCAGTGGGTAAAACAAATGCTTGTAGCAGAAAGGCCGTAGATGGAAAAGATCATGTATCATGGAGTTAGAAAGAAAACACAAAGGAAGACGTATTTTTAATACTTGGTAAAGTGGAAAGGACACGCAATAAAGGATGCTAGTTGGGAAAACGAATTCGATATTTAGAAGCATGGAAAGACAGTGCATGAACTCATGGACAAGAGTCCATGAATTTTTTAGCCAGAGGAGTATGATGCAGGAGCATCGCCAGCAGAGCGTGAATGGTGAACAGTTGGATATGCACCAATGCACATTTTGAAGGGATTTTGAATTTCAAAAGTTGGCACATTAATGAAATATATAGAAGGATGTATTTGCTTTAAATGACTTGGGGAATTGTAATGCAGATCTAGAGCGTTGCTCTTATCTGTTGGTTGTGAACATTTATTATAATAAATGATAAGCAGATATTAGTCTTTAATTTGATAAGATAGCTTAGAGTAGTAGGAGGGAAAAACTCAAGAAGACTCTCTCGTACGATATTTGTAAGATAATTCTCATTGTAGTAGAGAGAGAGAGAGAGAGAGAGAGAGAGAGAGAGAGAGAGAGAGAGAGAGAGAGAGAGAGAGAGAGAATAGCAAGAGTTGTAGGAGAGAGCTATTGAAAACCATGTACATAAACATTTGAATTAATATGAGAATGTTTTGATCCAATTGTATGGTGTATTATGATTGTTGTATGTATCGAATGAATGGTATGTTTATATTTGTTTTATAGTCTCTGTTATGCATGTGTTTTTATGCTCAATGAATGTGATTTCATGTTGAATGTATGAGTTTGTAAGAGGTGTATAAGTTTCAATTGTTTCTCTTCCTAAGAATTCCTTCAAGGAGAGCAATGAAATTCCACAAGGAGTGCATTGAAAAAATTCTAAGTTTACCTTAGAAAGCTCAGGGGAGATACCGTGAAACTTATACTAATAGAAGTGCAAAGATAACATAAAGCCATGCAAGGTGTGTGCAGGTCGAGTTAAGATTTAGACTTATATAACCCAGGAGAGAGGTTGAAGAACTTATGTTTTGAGGAGTGCACAGAGTTGGAGTTCCAGATAGCCAAAGGTTATCGTGAAAGCCGAAAGGAGTGCAAGAAAGATTCTTGAGAATCCTTGAGTCTACAGCGAGAATCAATCTCAGGAAGGATAGAGTTTTCAATAGTTCAAAGAAAGGACGAGGGTCGAAGTCACCTCATGAAAAAAAAATTCATAAGGGTTGACACAGAGTTGGGTAGAGGAAAACCATTAATAATCGCAATAGACGATAAAGATACCTAGAGAAGAAAGGTGCTAACAGTCACGCGTCGTTAGATCCAGTGGAGTCACGAGGAAGATAAGAGTCGGGAGTCATTCAATACTTAGAAGCTCAGAAATAATAGTTCATGTCGTCGATATGAGAGAATATCTAGTCGTTGGTCCCTTTTGTTAGGGAGAAGAGTTCGAGTTTCGGGGGAAGAGAGGTGAGGGATCTTTCGACATCGCGAACTGCAAGTCTCGAAGTGCTTGGGAGTTGGACCCTAGATCATAATTGGAGGTCATATCGTCGGAGGTCAAAGGAATGGAGCTAGCCTTCATTAGGATCTTAGTTTGGAGTTTGGGGACTGGGAGAGTCGATGGGTGATTTGCAGCAAAACATCCAAAGTCTGAGATCACGAAGCATCTTTTGGATAGGCATGCAGTCAGAGCCAGTGGTCATGTGGAGGAAACTCACACCTGGTACTATTTCGTGTAGGGACCTGTGGAGTTATTTCATGGAGGTTCTAGCAGGGACTCGAAGAGCTACTCCAGCTCAGAAAGTTTGAAGATCCATTGACTGGGAGGTCAGCAGACCCCGTTGAGTTGGGGACACTGCGTCAAAAATCCTTTTTGCTTTGTGTCTTTTGTATCTGCATTCAACTCTTCCATTTTTATTGAATGTAAAGGAGTGTTAAAGGATTTCTATTTGTTTTCTTTATGTATTTTAAAATAAAACAAAGAAAGATAGTTTCTTTCTTTTTTGATGGGTAGTGTAGATAACTAGGTTGCATTTAGAAAATTGCATTTGAGAATTGGGTGTTTTTGTTGAAGAAAATTGAACCTCTTCTCCATCCCATATGTAGGATTCATTGAATAAAAATATTTTCATCTCATTTTTCTGCACTCTTTTGGAGTCGAGTCTACAACATCATCAATTTCACTTTCTCACCCTTAAGTAAACAACAACCCTAAAATGAAGCACTTATAAAATTGATCATACACTTTTATATTTTCTGGTATCAAACCTACATTAGAAAGTGTATGGATTTGGAATAGGTTGTGAGGATAACTTTCGGAATCCATCGAAAAAACATAGAATCTTGTGCTAGGGAGCAGTAAATCCAATTATTCGCATAAGCATAGCTATGATCCCCCTCTCACACAGGGGTTACACACGAAGTCGTGCTTGGGAGAGAAACATAGATTATCCATTTGAGGCTTAACCATTCATAGTAGTAAGATTTTATTTTGGGGATTCTTCTTGAGGTCCAATTTTCTTCATTTGGCCTCGGTGCTTTGTGAATTTTGAATCCATTCGGGGTCCTTTGGAGTTCTATCAGTCCACTTGTCCTCAGTTATCTTGAATGATTTCAGACTTGTTATCCTGCCAATATGTTCAGACTGGATTGTCGATTGTACCCTCCCAGAGGTTGACTATGAGTTGGTGTCCTTAGTAGCCATAATATTTAGGATCCTTACACAAGGTGACGGTGAAAGGAAGTATTCCATGTACCTAGAACATAAGTTGGTCAAACTCACTCGAGCTCCGTGGAGGGTAAATCCACAATTATTATGTGGTATCTTGCACCAAGGCATAAGTTGAAGCAGGAGCATCATGCAAAGCCCAAAGCATGTGACTAAGCCAAAGAAATAGTTGGACGCACGAAGAAAGAAAAAGAGAACGTTTTCATAAGAACCGTTTTGAATTTTGAACTTAAAAGGAATTAATGTAATAGTTAGGAAGATGGCGTACTTTGCATTTATATCTTGGATGCATGTGTTTTTATGCTCAATGAATGTGATTTCATGTTGAATGTATGAATTTGTGAGAGGTGTATAACTTTCAATTGTTTCTCTTCTTGAGAATTTATGCAAGGAGAGCAATGAAATTTTGCAAGGAGTGCATTGGCAGGTTTTGAGTTTACCTGAGAAATATAAGGGGAGATACCATGAAATTTATACCAATAGAAGTGAAAAGGTAGCACAGAGTCCTGCAAGGCGTGTGAATTCTAGGTTAATCCTTAGACTTATCCAACCCGAGAGAGAGTTTGAAGAACTCTGTTGTGAGGAGTGCATAGAGTTGGAGTTCCAGATAGCCGGAGGTTATCATGAAGGATGCAAGGAGTGCGAGAAAGGTTCTTGAGAATCCTAGAGTTTGCATTGAGAATAGAGCTGAGGAAGGATATATTTTTCAAGAGTTCAAAGGAAGGACGAAGGTCGAGGAAAATCGTTAAGAATCTCAATGGACGGTGGAGATCACTGGAGGATAAAGGTGCTAACAGTCGTGTGCCGTTAGATCCAGTGGAGTCGCGAGGAAGATAAGATTCAGTAGTCATTAAATACTTCGAAGCTTAGGGATAATAGTTTGTATCGTCGATCTGAGAGCAGATATGACCGTTGATCCTTTTCGTTAAGGAGAAGAGTTCAGGTTTTGGGGCAAGAGAGGCGAGAAGTCTTTTGACATTGCGAAGTGAGAAGTCCTGAAGTTCTTGGGACTTGGACCACAGGTCATAACCGTAGTTCATATCGTTGGAGGTCAAAGGAACAGAGATAGTGCCTGCTAGGGTCTTAGTTCGGAGTTCGGGGATTGCGAGAGTCGGTGGTGACTTGCATCCAAACACCCAAAGTTCGAGATCTCAAAGCTCCTTTTGGATAGGCATGTGGTCACAACCGGTGGTCACGTGGAGGAAGATTACACCCGGTGCTATTTCATACAGGTGAGGTTTCATGCATGGAACTATGGACTTATTTCGTGTAGGTTCCAATAGGGACCCGAAGAGCTACTCTAGCTCAGAAAGTTTGAAGATCCATTGAGCGGGAGGTCAGCAGACCCCACTGAGGTGGGGGCACTGCGTCATTATTCTAAAGTACCAAAGGTGAAGGAACCAAAGAATGCAGATAGTTGAAACATGTAGATCGAAAGAGGGAAGAGAATCATAGCTATGAAATGTCTTCCTAGAGCTGGTAAAAAAATAGTATTCTTTATAAAGAGGGAAGGTGAAATAAGTATTATTTATGCTATAAACATCTCCAATAAGTTATTCCATGTTCATGTAGATGTATACCTTGAGTAGAAGTAATTCAAGCAGTACAAATGTTTGTGGAAAACATGTTTGGGTTTTGTTTCAGGGAAGGAGAGAGGAAATGAACAAGAAATTCATTCAGAGACTCCTACAGATACATCAACAGTACATGAATAGTTAATCCAGATGGGTGAGGCATAGATAAACATTTGAATTGGTTTTGTGATTGCCAAGATGGACTATCTTCAACAGAGAAGGATATGGGAGTGGATGATTAGTTAAGATTCAAATCTAGATATTTCAGAGGAGAGAGTCAGTGAGAAAACTTTAGGAATAAATGAGCCACAACTGGAGCTAGATATAAATTAATTCCAATAGTCAGGAAAAAAGATCTAGAGTCATATCTGTTATCACTGAAATTTCGTCTGCAAGATTGCACGCAAATGGTTACAAAAATACAACAATGCCAACAACAATTAGTTATTGCACGCAAATGGTTACAAAAATACAACAATGCCAACAACAATTAGTTCACCTACAGCACCAAAATGGATTTAAAAAGGAAAAAACTATACTATTGGGAAAAAATTGGCATGCGCAAACTCACTAAAGGAAGCACACGCATAGTACGTAGGCCAATAACTCCCTCGCAGAGCACAACGTGCCATATTCATGACTGTGTATGAGAAAATCCGCACACTATTGTGAACGAAGTATTTATGGTTCTTGTTGGGCCCCCAACCACTTATGGACCAGCTCCCAACATGATTTGACCTTCAAATCTGAGTGAAATCCAAATGGGGGGTTGGTCAAGGACCAAAGGGTTCCCTAAAGGGCCCCTTGTTCACACTAAGAACTATTTGAATTTTTCCTTGAAGAAATTCTATAAATGGAGGCCATAGGTGCACTAAGAAACCAAGATCTTCATAGTATTGTTATGCTTCCTCAATTCTCCCTTAAACCAAGATCTTCATAGTATTGTTATGCTTCCTCAATTCTCCCTTGAGAATCCTCTTTTTTCCTAGGAGTATCCAAACATCATTGCAATAGGCCATTCCACTCACTTCTTGAGGGAATGGGCATTGATTTTCTTCATCATTTGCCATTTTTCTTCCATTGTAAGAAGATATCTCCATTATGGAACTCAAGAGCCCTCCCAAGGAGGAAGACGAGAATCATAAGTCCTCATTTTTCTCAATGGTGTTTTTCCAACTAATATAGTTATCCATTGGTGGCATAATCTTGGTCATTGGTTGATTGTTTATGGTTATAAGTTTCTTATGCATTCTAGTTTTTATTTCCATAGTTGTTTTAGTTTTTTTACTTGTTTATTTCATGTTTTTGGCTTGTTTAATCCACTCACTAACCTCTTTCTTGTCTAGTAGGCCCAACTAGGCATGCAAGTCCCATTGTTTTTCTCACCCAAGTGACGAAACGAGCACAACACTTATCATGTGCTAGATAATGTTTTTATTATGGAGGTGGCAAGGAAATATAAATTTTGGTTCCATGTTTTTAATGAAAAAAGGAAAAAATAGTTTATTCATTTACCTTGGAAAGTCAGTGAAATTATATTGAGAGAAATTTCCAGGATTGATGAATATTCTTCATATTTTGACCAGTATATTCTAAAATATGCAGAATAAATCAGGGAGTTTGATCATAACCACCTTTTTTATAACCATATGATATCAATCAAACTAAGTCTCGCATTATTTAATACCCTTATATTTGGATAAGAAGAAGGTGATAGTCATCACCCTCCTATTCAAAATACTAATAAAGTATTTGGTGATATAGAGACCATATCTATAGAGCATTGTAAGCAAAGAGGGAAACCCTCAAGTGAAAGAAGTGCCCATTATCCCATTGTTTCTCATAGAACTATTTTTTCTAAATTAAATTCCCAGTCTACAACGACTCAACAAAGAAAACCCTCAAATAATACTTCAGGCAATAATGGAAAGAAACTTTCTCCTCAAGGAAATTTATAAAAACCTCATAGATTGAAAGTGAAAATGAAAAGAAATAATTCTCCACGGGGGGGAAGAACAAAACATACCTAAAAATGATATTTCATTTGATGATATGGATTTAGATGTCGATATTGAAAATATCTAGTTGTTGGATGAAGAGGAATAGGTACAAGAGAATATATAGTTTGTTGTCTCACGTGTTGTATAGGATGAAGTCTTTTATGATGAAGAAACATTTTCCATACATAATGTATTATTTGATAAGTCTTCAAAGAAATTAATCTTCGAAAGAACTTTAAAGAATAAAAAGGGAAAATATTGTTCCATCATTGATATTAGAGATATGATTCCATCAACATTATCTTCAATTCATAAGGTTACAGGGGATGCACTAGATGTCTCAATAGTCAATATGGAGGAAGAAAATCTTAGGCTTAAGGAAACAATCAAAGAATTGGAAGTAACTTTTATGCCTCCAACTATATTGGCCACCCCTGTTGCTATGGTTCAACCTGAGAGAATTATTCAAAGAACCCCTGAGTCAAGTTTAAGAATTAAAGGAATCTCAAGCTTACTCAATGTTACTCGACATTTTGTGGAGGAAAATATAAAGAAACAAATGTCACTTATTTTATATATATGGGACTCGACGAAAATATTTTCTTCTCTCAGGATTAAAATTCAAAATACTAAAGAATATTTGAATGAAGATTTAAAAAATGAACAAGGATTTCTTACAAATGGGGTTTCCATGTGTTATCACTCCAAGAGTCACTCAAGGTTGTAGGTTGAGTAAGCTTGATAACTTAATCAAATTTTTAATGAAATATATGAAATTGGATCAGAAATGGATAACTAACTCACTCACTCATTCACTTAAGACACATTGAACATATCCATACAAGATAAGGCTCTCAAAAGGTATTGGTCAGATGGTGTTTAAACTCAGATGGATGAAGAACACTCACTATATCAGCAGGGTTATACACATTAAAAACATATATAAAAGGCTGAGTATAACAAAGAAAACTACTTATGTTTCTGTCCACCAATGCAATGATTTAAAGATATAAATCAATCATTGCGTGAACAAAACAAATGAACATGAAATTCAATCATAAGTATAGGAAAAATGAATGAACAGAGGTCTGAACAATAACAGTGAAAGAAACTTATGATTCCAGTATATATATATCAAAAGTCTTTACAATAAAAGAGTCAATAAAGCTCTCCAAA
>CBVK0100410876.1:0-12348 GCA_900067695.1 Picea abies | reverse complement strand
ATGCTTAATTCATTGCATGTCACCATGCAACAATGATCTTCAAAATTTCAAAATTGATGATACCCCTCACTTGATCAAGCATTCCCTGAAGTTCCACCTTTCTTCAGCTCCTTAAGTTCATGTTATATGTATAAATGTCCTAGCCTATGCTTCACATTATTACCCATGGCAAATTAGTTATGATGGAAAAGGGGAGTCATGAGTAATATATTAGATCTTCTAGTGATTTGACATTAAGTCTTATCCAATATATTTTCGATCATAGATAAGAGAATGGCCTGGATATGAATCTAATATGATTATAGGATAGTGGCCAAGATTTTTCAAAATGAATTTGACTAATAAGCCCCCCCTGGATAGATTACCTTTAAAGCAAAAGTGCTATAAGCATAGTTTAGATATCATTTGAAGAGAGGAACACATAAAGGAATACATCCCAAGATGATTAACTCGTTTCTAATCCAAGTTTTTAGAAATGAAGCTCTTCTTTCTTAGGTAAGGTGAATTACACATACTGAGGGTCCCACGTCTCATGCAAACCTATTTATTTTAAAGATAGAACTCTAAAGTGGATACTTGAAGGTTCTTAAGAACATCATCTGAGAGATATAAAGGTCATCTCCTAGCCTTGATTTGATAATGATTGCTTCAGAATGAGACCCGAGGGTTTAAGTTCAGTTTTAAGTGTGCCACTTTATGTTTATCAACTCCCTTTACCCAGCATAGCCCTACTGCTAGCAGGCCTATTTAGTACCCTAGTGGGTTTACCTTAGTAACATACAAGCATGGCCCCACTGCTAGTAGGCCTGATCAGTACCCCAGCGGGTTTAGTTGTACTTCTTGATACTTCCTTTTTATTATATTACTCAAAATATTTAGAATGATGTATAATGTTCATTGACAGTTTTAGAGTATAAGGAAGGCATGTGGTACAAGAGTGTTTTAGAGTTATTAGGAACATAATTAATTGTTTGCAATTATCCCAAGGGTGACATCATCCACATTCAACTTAAATCTCAGTTATTCAATGTATAATGTAACATCTCAGATAATGACTAAGAGGTCCCTCTAGTTAATCCTATTGGGGTTCTCATGAAAGTTCATTGCGGTTTTCCAAGGGTTGTCTACCACATGAGGTTTTCATCAATACCTTCCAAGAAAAACTTGTAAAGATAAACTTGGATAAAAACTTGTTTAAATCAACTAGGTTAGTATTTGACATAATGGTGTTACCACTTTTCAATGGATATTTTAATTAGCAATAACTTCTTAAAAATGATGAGGTAATAAGACAAGTGTACCCATTATCATATAGAGCTAAATGTGAAAATATATTTTTAAAGGATAGCAAGGATGATTCATTTAGGGTTGAGTGTATAAATGTAGGAGGAAGATGCACAGGAGAGTAAAAATAATTCAACACAATACTTAAATGATCCTTGAAAGAAAGAGCATGAAAAGATTATCCCATATCTCCAATTACCTAAAGTGAAAACAATGTTAAGTAGATGACAAAGATCATATCACTTTGACATCAATACCAGATAAGTAATGGAGTAGGTTTCTATAGTATCAGAACAGATAGTATTGGAACGAAGTGACATGATGGATGATTTTTGCTCGTTCATGGTGACAACCACTTCACAGAGGAATTTAGTGATAATATATGAGGATATGTATACGAGTGCTTACAAAATTTCATGGTAGGGAGCGTGCAATAATTGATAGTAACCATATGTTTACTACATAATTAGTCTAATTCCTTAGTAAAATGAAAAAATGTTGAGTTCATAGATCCTATTGCTTGAAGCATTTAAATCGAGCAGAAAAACTTGAATACATGATTAGAGCTACCGACACCTTATTACTAGTAATGGATCACCTGAGTGGTGGATGAGCGTAGACCTAGTGATTTTGAAGCTTTTGTAGGCTACACCTTTGTAGAATTTGCTGGTGTTTTCTGCAAACTGGAATTTGTAGACTTGTCCTTGTGGATGGCATACTTTGAGTATCAAGCTATAGAAGATGCTAGCAATCACTGTTGTTGTAGAAAGAAACATATGAATTTATTAAAGTATCATGCTGGAAAACAGTGTTGTTGTTGCCACTTCCATTTTATTAGAAACTAAACCTTACTATTGTCTCAACGACCACTCCCCCATGCTTGATTTCTTGCATGGCCTCATACAAACAATGTGATATGCCAAAAAAATGTTGCTAAGAGAGTTGTGAACATCTGCTAAAAACAAACCAATAGAGCTAATTAAAACTAGATTTGTATTCACACTTAAAAAAAGAAAATTTAGGGAAAATGTCAAAAGTTGAATTATTAGCTATGAATAAAATAGCTTGGAATTAACATTCAGTTTCAAATTTTATTAAAAGATCACTTAATCGATCATCCTTGTGAAATAGTGGTCTTAAAATAGATAGGTAAATATAAAGCATGAATGCATCAATTTTAACAACTTTAAGGAAAAGGAAGAATTTTGAAGAAATAGGTCATGAAGCACTCCCTTAAGTGTTATTTTCCGTTGACAAGGATGCCTTCTCCACTTTTGAAACCCTTCCAGTATTATGTGTGAATTCAAAGGATGAAGAGATTCCGTTCTCATAAGATTCCAAACAAAATCATCATAAATTTTAAAAACAAATCTACTATAGGAACAAAAGATCTTAAATTGATTGCTTTATTAGCTTCTGATATTCCCATTTATGAAAAGTATGAAAGATAGGTTTCATTGTACTTATGTGCAACATTTATTTATTTATTTACCTATCCTACTCTATTTGAACAAAATAAAATGTCCTTCAAGTATAGGAATATTTCGAGTGAAGCCATGTGCGCAACAGGGTTAGAGATATATCCATACTCAGGTTTAAAAGATAAATTTTAATGCATACCAGAGTATAAAGGACCAACCGTTTTGATGATGAGATCAAGAAATAATGAAAAATAAAATAGTGGTGTGGCCTAATAACTAATTGAAACCATATTTCAATAGGATCACTATATTCTTGTTTCTCTTCTTTGTTTAGGTCACACTGAATGTCTTCCTCTACCATGCTATGCCGATTATCCTCTTCAATATGATTGGTCTTTGGAGTACATACAGTATCTGTTGAGAGGCATGATAAAGACTCCTTAATATTAGGTTCCATTGGTTTCTCTCCATTGAATTCAATCCATGCTTCTTTATTCTCCTTAACAAATTTACAAGAGGAATCAGAGGGGACTTCCAAATCTACATCTGGAGAGACAACTAGATTCTTGATTGCTGCGAAGATATGCTCCTTCGGAGAGGCAGATATCCCATTTGCTGCTACAATGCGAGAAATTTCTTCGAGGAACATTCTTCAATCTCTTGATCATCCTTGAATTACTCTAGCTAGTTGACAATACCTGTTTCACAACATAGATTAGTACTCGGGGGGTTCTTACATCACCCCAAACATGATTTATCATTAGATATATAAATTTAAAAACTATTTGCAAAATAAAAACACACCAAATTTGAACTCCTTGTGTTATTGGGACCCTGTTGTCACCAGATTATCTATTCACACAAGTTAGCCCATCATGAAAACACAATTTTTCATAAAAAAAGGAAAAACACACTTGCATCAAAAGAAGAGAGAACAACCTAACTTTGGACAAACCTTTCCAAATTCAATGCATGGGATCTTTCTGCACGTCTTACCATTTTCTCTCTGCCCTTAGGTCATCCATAAAACCAATCCAAAACCATTAAAGAAATCTTATTCAAATACTACCTATTACAATTTACAACTCCCCGGTAACAATGCCATAATGTTCGTGCAATTATTTGCATAATATATTACCAAACATAAATTATCAACCAAGATTCATAATCAGTAGAGTTGATGCACTATATGTGCCGGTAATAGATAGGGAAAACCATCAATAACAAAATACTATGTTTTCAAAGATAACACTCTTCACACAATTCATAAATTTATTTACCTATCCTACTCTATTTGAACAAAATAAAATGTCCTTCAAGTATAGGAATATTTCTAGTGAAGCCATGTGCGTAACAGGGTTAGAAATATATCCATACTCGGGTTTAAAAGATAAATTTTAATGCATACCAGAGTATGAAGGACCAACCGTTTTGATGATGAGATCAAGCAATAATGAAAAATAAAAGAGTGGTGTGACCTAATAACTAATTGAAACCATATTTCAATAGGATCACTATATTCTTATTTCTCTTCTTTGTTTAGGTCACATTGAATGTCTTCCTCTACCATGCTATGGAGATTATCCTCTTCAATATTATTGGTCTTTGGAGTACATACAGGATCTATTGTGAGGCATGATAAAGACTCCTCAATCTTAGGTTCCACTGGTTTCTCTCCATTGAATTCTATCCATGATTCTTTATTCTCCTTAGCAACTTGACAAGAGGAATCTGATGGGACTTCCAAATCTTCCTGTGGAGAGACAACGAGATTCTTCATTGTTGTGAAGATATTCTCTTCCTGAGAGGTGGATATCCCAACTACTTCTAGAATGCGAGAAAGTTCTTGGAGGAACATTCTTCAAGCTCTTGATCATCCTTGAATTACTCTAGTTGGTTGATGATACCTGTTTCACAATACATATTAGTACTCGAGGGGTTCTTACAACACCCCAAACATGATTTATCATTAGAGATATAAATTTTAAAACTATTTTCAAAATAAAAACACACCAAACTTGAACTCCTTGTGTTACTGGGACCCTGTTGTCACGAGGTTCTCTGTACGAACAAGTTAGCCCATCATGAAAACACATTTTTTCATAAAAAAGGGAAAAACACACTTGCATCAAAAGAACAGAGAACAAACTAGCTTTGGAGCAACCCCACCAAATTGGATGTGTGGGCTATTCCTGCCGTCTTATCTTTGCCCTTATTTCATCCATAAAACCAATCCAAAACCATTAAAGAAATCTGATTGAAATACTACCTATTACCGTTTACAACTCCCCGACAACGATGCCAAAATATTGGAGCAATTATTTGCATAATATATTACCAAACATAAATTATCAACCGAGATTCATAATCAGTAGATTTGATGCACTATATGTGTTGATAACAGATAGGTTCCTATGTCTGTTTAGTATAGCTTAGATAAGAAAACCATCAATAACAAAATACTATGTTTTAAAAGATAACACTCTTCACACAATTCATAAATTAGAAAGCAAAACTTGCAATCATGCACTCAAAAGATTTTGCTCAGATAATGCCTTGTCCATTTACAAGCTCATGAAGTGGAAATATGGACTTTAAATTAGTTATCTATAGCTTCTACTCTTAACAACAACTAGCAAGCAAATCTAGGCACACTTCAACAATACCACTCCAAACTTAGAAGAGAAAATTGATAACAAAAATTCTCAAACAAACAGTGAATCAAAAGGTTCTTTCTTAGGTGACAAATATGTTCATTAGAGGACAAATATGTTCATTAGAGGAGTATGAAATGAAGAGATTAACTTAATATATTTTTCCTTGTATCATTTGAAACAACATTGAACAATCCACTTTATCCACTGTTAGAAAGAAATCAATCACAACCCTATAAATGCCAATCAAATCTTCTTCAATACAAGAGGCAGTCAATATGCTTGAAAGTCTTCATTACATGAAGCATGAAGGTGAGATATGAAGTCTTATGATTCCTGTACCTACTAAGAGAAACACAATCATAAATTCAAAACAATAACAATTGCATATTCAACAATCACACACATCTATCCAACACTTGTTAACTAAATATCAATCTGTAGAAATGAAAATGGAACTTATCTACTATGTTCAATGTCTAATTACTCAAATTGATTCAAAATCAAACAAATCTATATTGAACTTAAAATTCATTTTAAATCATTTACAACACACAATTGTTAAATGCTCACACTCACACAATCACACAAAAACATGTACAGAGAGGTTTACCTTGGTTGGGGCAGTGAGCCCTTGCCGAACCAACAAGGTACCTCTAAAGAGATTGCAGACTAAAACAATTTACTTATTCCCATGAATTGCACAAACAACATTTTCATTCCTTCAATTGATTAAGTAGATCAGAAATTCAACATTTCATTTCCCAACATAACATTGCATCATTCTCTTCAAGAACCAATCTTACAACTTAATAATTCCTCTTTCTTCAAGAACCAATCTTATAGAACAATACTTCCTTTCTACTCAGACCTATGAGGTCCTATTTATACATAAAATCCATGTAGGAATGGATGAAACTGAATCCCCAAGCTAAGAAAACAATTTTTACAATTTTAGGATAAATCCCAAAAATCTGTGTTTTTTAACAATTTGGGCAGATTCGAGTTAGTCCCGCACCCATATCTCCCAAACCAAATCTAATTTTGAAAAACGGCTTGCGCATTACTCAATTTGTCATATTTTGGACAAAACCCATGTATTATAATTTCTATATCTAATGTGATAAATCCCAAAAATCTGTGTTTTTTAACAATTTGGGCAGATTCGAGTTAGTCCCGCACCCATATCTCCCAAACCAAATCTAATTTTGAAAAACGGCTTGCGCATTACTCAATTTGTCATATTTTGGACAAAACCCATGTATTATAATTTCTATATCTAATGTCATATGCACAAAAATCGAGGCACAAGTTGGAAGTTTGAGTGTTTTTGTTAATTTTTGCAGAATCATTCCCCCTGAGATGGAGGTCCACACGTGTGAGCAGGGTGAATTCTAACTCACATTTCCACATGAAAAATTCACTTTGGTCAAAACCCATGAGCCCAATTTTCTTCTAGAAACATTGAAAAATTCTGAATTATGTCTAGTATCGGATTAGCACAGGCTGGTACTGGAATAGGTGGAGCCTTAGTACTAAAATAGATTGGGTATCAGATCATGCTGCTCGGGGAAAATAAAAATAAACCTAACATCATTGGCTGGAGGTGGATAATCAAAAGTCCCCATAAAATACAGAATCAATCCAACACCGAAGTTAATAGAAACTAACTACGGGTTGTCAATCATCGGGACCGTGGATGCCCCCGATGAAGGTTCAAGATGAGAAACGGATAACTAATCAACTGTTATAATTCATCCTTCATGAGGAAAACATAAGACTCAAAAAATGGTGGATACAACTATTTTCATAGCGTAGGTCCAACTTCTCCCTAACAAAATATTGTATTCGAGAGGCACATCGACTACTTCTACTTCGATGCACATAGTTTTTCCCTCCAACTGCATGGGGAAGGAAGGAATTATGTCATGTGATCTGAAAGATCAGGCACATCGACTACTTCTACTTCGATGCACATAGTTTTTCCCTCCAACTGCATGGGGAAGGAAGGAATTATGTCATGTGATCTGAAAGATCGATTGACAAGCACAATTAGAAATGTGGGCGATGGAGACAACTTAGGTTGGTTGATGGCCTTCCAACATTCCAACGAAATTATACAAGTCGAGGCACCCTCATCAAGCACCATACAGAAAATGTTTTGTGTCAATGATTTCATGGTGTATACCACTACAATATAAAAAGTGACATGGTGAGGAAGAACAGTTTTATGGTCTGCAGGGTTAAAAAAAATCATTCCTGAGATAGTGGTCCCATCCTCTCCCAAAAAATCATTCCTGAGATAGTGGTCCCATCCTCTCCCAAGGAAAACAACAATGCTTTCTTATGTGAGGGGAAACTCTGGAGAACTTCCTGGGAAAAAATTGATTTGTGGGATTTCTCTATGTTGAGCCTACTATGTCATCAGCATGTGGCCCATAATTTTGTTTGGTCTTGTCTAATATTGACTATGGTGTGTTGTCTAGGATCTCGTATAGCATACTGGACTGAGAGTAAATCAACTCCTATTGCTAGGCTCTCATGATAGCATCTTCTTCGGAAAAAAAATTGGATGTCACGATGTATTTGGATACACAATGTACCAAGGAACTTAGGAACCACTCGAGAAAAAATGCGGGAGAGACCTTAAATTTGATCAAACTCTTTCGTTTTCTCCATTCTGATATGTGATTCAAGATATGGTCAACTTTTGTTTGATCGAAGTTGGCCAACAACTCGGTTCTAGCATCGTATCTTACCAATAACTAGAAATGGTTTAAGAAGACCATAGCCAGGTTGTTAAAGTAACCATACTTCGAGCTATCGATCTTGATATACAATTTCGTGAAACCCCCTATAACAGTGCATTGAAATAAACACAACCAAATGAAATCATCCTTTAATGAGTTAGATGAGCACCATAAGTGAAATGTTATCACATGATCACCTGGATATTCGCCAGGCTTTCCTTTGAACTTATGGATGTCTATGGGAAACTTAGTTAGCATAGGGGGCCAACATGGATCATGACAGATCAATTCATTCAAAAGTATTGACAAGTCTAGAAAATGCAGAGTTTCCAGAAAAGGTAATCTTGGTTGTGGTGGATTCACATGAAAAGAGAAGCTTGGATTTTGGCTGACACTAGGTTGGCAGGAAAAATTTGACTTTTGGCTAGGGTTTGGTAGAGACCATGGTGGCCCTATCCATTAAAAGGGACTTGCGTTTGATTCTGCATCACCGAAGGATTCCCATAGTTGTATGACATGTTCAGTGTAGATATTGCTCCCTGTATAGTATTCCAAGGACCTTGGTTAGGGATGCCCCCAGTCGACCCTCTTAACATAGGTATTGAAACCTACATGGGGTTCCACTAAGTGAAGGATGGTTTCCCTCAATTGGTATCCCTCACAAGGAAAACAAGCCCTGCTAAGGGCTTCTAATACCTTGTGAGGAGTAAAATCTTGTCATCACTCTCTATGAAGGAATGAAACCTTGCATAGGGTTTTGTTGACCAAATATGGGGTTGCCCGCCCCGAGAATGTAGACGATGAGAAAGCATTATTTCATGTAGGATTGAGGTCCAATTCTCCTTCCATTGAACAAACTAGAGTTGGTATTAAGCCTGATCAACTGCTGGAAAGTGCCTCTGAGTGAAGGGGACAGAGGAGGGATGTGACCTCGACTATAAGGGATAGCACTGAACTGGGCAGTGGTGCCCATGGTGGATCCTTGCAAGGTAGAATTAGAGCTCCATGCCCCCATACCAACAATTTGTAGAGTATAGTAGGTTAGAATAGAACTTGAGTCAAAAATCGACATCCCATCTGAAAAGGGAGTGCTTGACACGTTCTGGATAGAGGGAAAAGTGTTCAAAGTCGTCGAATGGATTGTGCCACTACCCAAAGTAGTGGTCATTTGAAAATTTGTATTTTTGACTAGAGGAGGTGGGGGAGTAGGTACACCACGCCCTCCTGCAATAGCCGAGGTGGGAGTATGAGGACTTCCTGATGAAGTACCACTATTTTCTTCCATCTTCGCTTGTTGAACAAACTCTCGTTTAGGTGAATTCACCTCGAGAGGGACTATCTGAATTAGAAGTGGCATCGAGAATTCAATGATAAGAGGGTTTCCGAGCTTGAAGCCTTCAACTTAGAGGTCATAAACAATGGACTCCTCTAATGCAAGAAATTATTCTCTCAGAGATGGCTTGGGCACAATTTCCTATGGCCTGGGAGCTTCAAATGAGCCCTCTTAATCTAGCCTGGGCCTCAACGATGGTAGAGGTGGCTCCAAAGTAACTAGTGGCAAGCCCTAAATCCTACTTGAACAAAGAATATGTTGATATTCCACTTTATGAAATGATCAATCGATACTGTAATTTCAAGCTAGCATGAAACACATAGCACACACTAAAAATTTCCTAACGACAAATCAACTAAAAAACATACTCGAAAGAAGAACATTTACCCCAATCGACAGTAAAGAAAATTGTTGGTGCAAGTGTAACTCGAACATGAAAACACCCTCCAAGTATACTCTACAAAGCGTGATCTGACGTCCACCTTGGGTATCGCAGTATACCCCTGTAGTCACCTGTGTAAGTCCCTAAAAACAAGTAACTATGTTGCTATCTTGTAGTTAGTCACTAAGAGGGTACACTCGATATCCGGGATGATCATAATGAGTAGGATACAAATTCCAAATCCTTTCAAGGGTACTGAAGGAAAATGGTTTGGAAGACAACTAAGGATATTGAACGGATTCAAGGTCCACAAGGCTCCGTAGTCAAATGCGATCAGTGTAATTCCCAAGAATGACCTCGTGTTTAGCCCCTGTGTTAGAGAGGGGTCTCGATTGACTCTTATGAAACTGGGCTCTGACACTCCCTATCACAAACTCTTACATTTTTTTAGACGACCTTGAAGAGTTTCCTCTCCACACCTATTTCAAGGCCATAGAGCCTAGACTAGTTGGTGAACCCTACAAAAAACATTCTATTTGATTTTAAGTATTAAAGGTTGATTTTAACTGGCTCGACTTACTCAAAAGGGTAGAATCATGCAATTTATGGTGTTTACAAGAGACGAACGAGAAGAAAAACTTCAGAGAATTCATGTAAAAGAAAACAAGATTCTTCAAATTGAAAGAAATTACTTTTAAATATTTGTAAATCTAAACTTTTCGAACTAGTATTTCAAGATCTTGTAATGCAAAAAGTTTCCTAGAATTCACTTTTCATTTTACAATGTAAATGAAAACTACTCAACTTTCAGGGAAATAACAAAGAAGGAACTTTGAAAAAGAACTTGTTAAGCCCTAAATAGTGGCACATTACCCCTTAATTGGGGCATATTACATTAGTAATGTTATTTTATTTATGTCGGCTTGGGTCCATTAATGGTAATTGTACCTAATAGTATCCTATATATACCAAGGAGACCTTTTCATTTGGGATCATATGGTATTTGGAAATTTATGCGGTGTATAAGGAGGTTTCCCTCTCAAAGAGGCTTATTATCTGAAATTATCTCTTCTTCAAGGCGTTGAGTACTTATTCTGAAGTTTTTTTAATGCTATTTTGATATTTGGTTCTTAACATTTGGTATCAGAGCTCAAGGTCTTGGGGTTTCGTTGTTGAATCTAAGACACCTTGGAATTTTCACTATAAATTGTTTTCTACAATGTTTTATAAGGAACCCCTTGGATGATATTTATTATACTGATCAAGGTATGTAGGGTTCAAATTTCATCTCTTGATGCCTTATACTTTCAGATATATATCCTATGTAAAATAGGATTCTGGAATCATCCAAAATTTAGTCATCACGAAATTTTAACTATAATTTGTTTTTGTTATGTTGCACACCCTAAAACCTAGAGGATATCGAGATAAATTATCAAGGTATCTGTGATACAAATTTCATCTTCTGGGTCATCCCACTTTTGAAGGTAAACCCTGTGTAAGATAGTGTATCTGACTAGTCATATTAATTAGTCTCAAACAGGTGTTCCAGGTAAAAAAATGATATATTTTTCAGTGAGTATCCAAATTAAGTGAGACCAGTTGCATTGGATAGTGGACAATTTGTAGTATTTCGGGTACAATTTTCATCATAAAATATCAGATATTGTGCTATTGGGATGCTTTACAAGTATGATCTCCTAGAAGGTACAAAAACTAGCAAGGTGTGGGGACGTTACCATAACTTCCACTTGTCACATCAAATTTTTATAATACCTATGGCATTACAAAGAAGACATATCAGAGAACTAAAAGAATAAATTTTTAAACCTGTTGGAAGCCAACAATTATGTCAAATTTTATCATAATTAAAAGTCATCACAAAGGGATAAATATTTGTGTAGCTGCCTCCTCCTTATATTACAAACATTTCTATCTTTTGGTTTTAGGAGATTTATTGGCCTCTCTGATTATGAGAGTGTTTCATTTAAATTTATCATATGTTTGTTTAATTTCATGACTGCAAGCATGGAATTAAAACAAAAGCTTGTCTTGGGTATTCATTTTGCAGTTTGTGGTTTCTTTGTTTCTTTTGCTAAAGAGATTACACCTCAAGGGAATCTATATTTTTATAAGTCTTAAGGTTTGTAAGATTATTGATTAATCCATTACCATTATACTTGATTGATTCACTATGAGAAATATGACTTGATCATATGTATGGTTGGTTACATGATTTTGATTTTTGATATGCCTAACTGCGCAGAACCTTGGATTAAAATTTATATGCTTCTACGATTTTGTTGAAAAGTCAACAAGAAACATGTGTCTAATTTACTTTTCTCTAAAATAAATTGGGCAATAAATATTAATCTATTATCTCATAATTACTTGAAATAATTAACTGAAATGGAAAATCAGTTAACTATAGGAAATTTGAGTTCAAAGGTTGGTTGGTAAGACATCGAGGTGAGTTGAAGTTGTAACAGAGTTATAAGTGTAGTTATGAGAGTTTTGAAGTAGT
>CBVK0100410875.1:0-12348 GCA_900067695.1 Picea abies | reverse complement strand
CATTAGATATTATGCAAATATTTGTGGTCAAAGGACAAACTAATACCAGTTCAACGAATTATCGATTGCTATAGTCCCTCTATGCCTACGACAGGGACTAATAAAATTTTGGGCTTGTCAGTAGGTTATTAATTTTTATGATGCACCATTGGCAATGCTCTAGTACAAAAGAAAAGCAACGACAAGCTAATACTTAAAATATTATTGTGCCAATCGGTGTGTTTAGTTATATTAAAGAGCAATGGTGCACTAAATAATATTACAATGCACCCTGGATGGTGTCTCGTAACAAATGTGGTGCACGTATTAGTTTTACACGTTACTATGGAAAAAACGTTAAGTTTAATATTTGATTAATATTACAAATGGTATTTTAGTATAGATTGTTTATTTTATAGATATATGTGCTTAATGAATTTGTATGTGAATCATGGATAACAATGATGATGAAAATAGTAGGAATGACAACAATATCAAATCGACACACATGCCTTCATACTTGAGTGGAAGGTCGATGAGAAGGAGAGGGATCTATATGCTCATCCTATTAGAGCTGAGATTTGTCTCATTTTGAGGGATGTTGTCATCCTCGAGTTTTGTTAGGAGGCTATCTTCCTTGAGGGAAACTCACACTTAATGATGCAGTTGATTTGTTGTTGGCATCATGTTAGGCAAGCTTTCAACACTGGTCCCGATTTGTGGTACCAACCTACAAAGGAGGATTTTTATTTCATCATTGAGTTATCTAAGAGGAGGGAGGATTTTCCCCATTCCTTGATTTGTTGCCTGACATTGTGGGAGAGAGTCAAGCGACATATGTGTAAAGATATGCTAGTGTAGTCATCACTGACCCCAGTGAGTTCTGTGTTGATGTGGGATAATTGAGTTTACATTCTTTTGGTGAGGAACATGTTAAGTTGTTGTCCCTTGTGGTCATGACACTAGCACACAATACCTCTAATCGACAGTGCACCAGTTTCCCTTTGATGCACTATGTATATAGTTTATTTCACAAGCCTATACTGATTAGGTGTTATGCCATTTTCTTGCGATAGTTTTTTATTGCTTTAGATCATTGTCATGCATGTTTGAGGGGAGACATGTATTCCACTTTGATTCAAAGTTATTTACTTGATTTTTTAAGAGGTTTCTAATGACTCATTTGACATTCAACCACTTCCCTCCTAAGAGAATGAATGATGTGTGTTTGCACATATGGGGGCAGATGTTGCCCAAGGGGAGACAACAGGAGTACCCATGTAGTTCAGTGATTTGAAAGCTTTAGATTCGTTAGCCAGTGAGGACAATCCCATCCTCAAGCTTGTACAATATCCATGTGCAAAAGTGAGGACAATCCCATCCTCAAGCTTGTACAATATCCATGTGCAAGGATGGACAGGCTGAGCCACCATATGAGAGAGGTAATATTATAATTACACTACAAGGAGAACACCTTCTAGTGGAGGTTTTTAGTGTTACATAATTAAAAAAAAAAACCTCCACTATAACCTCCTCTATTGACTGCAGAGGTTTTAGTGGATGTTCCGTATAACTAAAAAAAATGGGCGGGCGAAGGTTGTAGCAGAGGTTTTTTTTGTCCGTTGTTGTTCTTGTCAAAATGCACCGGTGCGTTAATATAATACAAACGCATCGGTGCCATACTATAATACAAACACCTCAACACGTTGATATAATTAAAAACGCCTGGTGTGTTTATAACTATTGCACACTGGTTCCGCCTTTTGTGTCGTATGCAGAGCACCGATGCTCTTATAATTTATACGCATATGTTTTTCCTTGTTTGCATATGAAGTACCTATGCATTTTAGGTTTTGAACACCTCGTTGCATTTAAGTTATAGTGAGCACATCTACGATCAAGTTATCCCGAGACTTGGTGTGTGTAATATAGCATGCACCTCAAATAGATTTGTGTGAATCCCCTATGTGCGTCTGTTTTGTTTATTTCTGGGTTTCATGTCTGAGTCCGTGGAGAGGGGGCAACTGCCCCCTCCTGATTAGGAAGTTGTCTCCTTTCAAGTGCTTGTCTTGGCCTCTGTAAAACCATCAAAATCACATCCCATAAAATTTGTCAAGAAACTCGATGGAATGCCAAAGGTTGCATTACCTCCCACTGTTGCAAGAAGGAAAGCATTGGATTTAGATGATAGAGGATTGATTAGACAATTTATAGGTATTTGGCCATCTCAAAAAATGATAGGATTTTGGTTGGATAAAAATTGGAAGCCATTAATCAAAGGCTCTCTTAGCCATTGCTTTTGTGGAAAAGGTTTTTTTGAATTCCTCTTTGAACATAAGGAAGATAGGGATTTAATTTTTAGAAGCGGCTCATACTTTCTAGGAGCCAGAGGAATGTATCTTAACAAATGGACTCCATAATTTAGTCCAAAGAATGATGTCCCTTCGACAGTTCCTATTTGGGTAAGACTTCCCCATTTGCCCTTACATTATTGGAATGATGATGCCTTCCGAAGTATTGGAAACTCCATTGGGAAGTATATAGACCGCGTTGAACCAAAAAAGAGGCTTTATTCCTGCGCAAGAATTTGAGTTGAAGTTGACCTTGAGAAAGGCATCCCAGAAGTGTTAGTTATCACCCTTGATAACTGGGAACACATCCAATAGTTGGATTATGAACAATTACCATTCAAGTGTAAATTGTGTCATGAGTATGGCCACTTCGCAAGAAATTGTAAGAAGGTAGAGAAAATACCATCTACGACAGGAAGGGAGGAGAAATGACAGACGGTTTCAAAGAAAATGGGCTATGGAGGAAGCAAAGGACAATATTTTGGACCTTCTTCTTCTGGTCCCCCCTATACTTATTTGAAATCACTCGGAAAAGGTGCAATCAATCACACAAAATCCTATCTAGCTATAACAAACAGGTTCGAGTCTTTATCCCAGTTGAAAGAAACAATAGAGGATGAATCTTAGCTCAACAATGTGTTCAATATAGCAATTCAAGAGCAACCTTCAATCCAAATTATCCCTCCTTCACCTTGCTCAAATACTGCAAAATTGAAATCATCTGAAGACCTTGTCACATCCTTAATTTGCAATCCACTAGATACCCATCTAAAGGATGTAGAAGCTTTTAAAGACACATAAATCACTCTCCCAGACATCAAATATAATTCAGAAACATAAATTCAGGGGGATGAAGGCTTAGAAGATAAAGCCTCGGAGGAAATGTTTCCAAAGAAATCAGGAAGAAAACGTGCGAAATATGTGAGGGAAGAGCAAGATCAAAAGGATATCTTATTGGGTTCTCATAAAATTATTACCCCGATGATAGGAGGGAATTCGAAAAATAACAAGGCACAAAGTGGGGAAGCTGGGAAAAGAGGCGGTTCTCAGTCTAATCGCACCAAATAATGATAATTGTCTCCTTGAATTGTAGGGGCCTAGGCAGCCTCCCAAAAGTTCAAGCCGCCAAAGATCTTATCTTCTCTGAAAAGCCACTTATCCTACTTCTTCAGGAGATGAAAATGCAAGCAAAGGATATATATAAAAGAAGGAACAATATTTAGAGAAATAACAAAGCCATTGTAGAGGATGCAAGAGGTGCTTCTGGAGGGCTATGTATTCTTTGGAATGAACAAGAGATATGTTTGATATATCATTCTTAATCTCCTCATTGGATTCAATCAAAATTTGTGCATAAATAAAAAAAATTCATCTTCTTTGTTATCAATGTGTACATTCCCATGAATCCTCGTGAAAAAGCTGAATGTTGAAGCTCAATTTATGAGTTGATGGAATCTTCCATTTTAGAGCCTTGTATTATAATAGGAGACTTCAACCTAATTAGATACAATTCTGAAAAAAGGGGGGGAATTTTTGGCTGTGATCTCTCTTTCATCTATCTCTTCGGAACCTTCTTACTAATTGGGATCTTTTGAACATTCCTCCTCAAAGAGGGAATTTTACTTGGAAAAACATGAGAGTCGGGTCAGACCATATAGTTGCTAGATTGGACCATTTTTTAGTCCATAGCAGTTTCCTTCATTCAAACCCCTCCATCAAATTTTACATTTTTCCCTCCCATATCTCATACCATAAACCCATATCTCTTCATCTTCAGTCCCTTCCAAACTATGAACCCCTTCCTTTCCATTTTAATCATATTTGGCTTCATAATCAAGAGGTGTTTTATTTAATGTCTCTTACATGGAAGACCAGGATCTTTGGAACACCAATTTACATTTGGGAACAAAAAATAAGGTTGGTTAAACAAACTCTCAAGCAATGGGCTAAATTCCACGACATCAACTCCACTTCTGAAAAAATGTCTCTTATATCCAAATTGGATGAGTTCCAAAAATCTATTGAGGAGCAAGCCATAACTCCCCAAATCCACAAAGAAGAATTCAAACTTCAATGCCAGTATCAACAAGTGCTGAAAAAAGAAGAAGAGTTATGGCGTTTAAAGTCTCAAAGTCTCTAGTTACAGACAAGGGTTAAAAATACAATTTTTTTTCATAATCAGGCTAAAGTTAGACAAAGTAAAAATAATGTGTCTAAGATAGCTTTGGAAGATGGCACTATGGTCTCTGATTTCTCAGGGAAAAAAAATATTGCCAGATCTCATTTTGAGAAACTCTACACTCTCCACAATAATGCAAACCAAGACAATCTTGATATCATGCTTGAACACATCCCAACCTTGATATCAAATGAGGAGAATTTGGATCTCAATAAAATTATATCAGAAGAAGAAATTTGTGTTGTTGTTTGGAGTTTCGAACTAGATAAAGCTTCGAGCCTTGATGGCTTCCCCATAGTCTTTTATAGAATTTTTTGGGATCTCATAAAGTATGACTTAAAGCATATGCTCCAATATTCTCAAAAATCATTTCAAATCGGAGGCAACACCAATTCCTCTTTTCTTTCTCTGATACCCAAAGAAACAAAACATGCTTATTTCTCCCGTTTTAGACCAATATCCCTTTGCAACTCTTTGTATAAAATTATGACAAAAAATTTAGCTAACCGCCTAAAAAACGTTATGCCCAAAATAATCTCCTCCAATTAAGGAGGTTTCATTCAAAACAAACAAATTGTGGACAATATAGTGCATGTTCAAGAAGCAATTCACTCAAGTGTTACCTCCAAAAATAAAGGCATGGTCATAAAGATCGATATGACAAATGCCTTTGATTGTGTCTGTCATAGTTTTCTCTTCGTGGCAATGGAAAACTTCGGCTTCAACACATCTTTCATCAAAATGATGGATGCTTGTATCTGGAAACCTTGGATAGCTCCTCTTGTAAATGGTCATCCTACTTCCTTTTTCCAGATAAGTAGAGGTCTTTGTGAAGGCTTCCCCTTATCCCCTCTTCTATTCTCAATCATAACTGAAAGTCTAAGTAGGAAATTGGAATTTGAAAGAATTATTGGAAATCTTCCTTGCATACAATCTACAAGAGGACTGAAAAAATATTAATCACTCCCAATTTGCAGATGGCACTCTTCTCCTTGAGGGAGCTCCTCAATCATTGCCTCTAAAATTAAGCATATTATTAAGTCCTTCCTCGATGCATCATGAGGAGCAATCAACAATAATAAATGTCAAGTTTTTGGATGGAATACTCCTCTTAGAATAATGACGTCCATAAATGCCATTTTTCAGTTCACCTCGGTGGACAATTGGACTGCTTACAGGTATTTGGGCATCACCATCTCCATAAATCCTCAAGTTCTCATATTTGGCAACAGATTCTTGATAAAATCAACAAGAAATTAAACCAGTGGGGATCTCAATGGCTCAATCCAACAGGCAAGGTGACTCTTATCAAGGCGGTACTCTCTGCACTTCCAATTTATTAAAAGTTCTACTCTTTTAGCTCCTAAAAGCATATCCAAAAAAATTGCTATCAAGTTTTGAAATTTTGTTTGGCAAGGAGGGAAATCAAATAACAAAAAATAAGGGAACCAGATTTAATGAATCAAACACCAGGAGCAAAAATTCTATGGAGATTAGTAATGAGCAAGGTGGAATGGTGGAAACAAGCTCTATGGAATAAATACTTCTATGGATCAAGGAGGAAAAGTTCAACTCTTCGACCAAAAGGCACTACTGACACATCAATATTCAAATTGTTGCCTTCAACTAGCCCTCTTGTCATGTACAAATTAAATTTGATTCTTGGAAATGGACAATTGATCAATCCATGGGAAGACAAAATTATGGAAAGAGGGAATATTGAAATATTAATGAACTTTCTCCCTATTTGAGGACAATTAAAATCTCATGGCTTTCACACATTAACAGACTTATCTTTATGGGATATTGATGGTACCTAGATTATATGGAAATATCTTTAGCTCCATTTGCACCTTCAAGAACTCTATAATAAGTTCATCAGTTTCCTGCAAGGGTGGCACCTCACAATCAACATGGTCAAGATATCCATGGTTGGGATGCTTCTCTTTACTCAGTAAAAAAATGATACTTCACTCTCTCAGAATCCTCACACAGTCACCCTAGAGCCAATTGGTGGAACAAAGTCTAGCATAATGATGGCATTCCCAAGAATAATTTATTTTTCTGGTTACTAGTGCATAAAAAAATCATAACAACAAAAAACCTAGAAAAAAGGGGAATTATTCATAGACTGCAAATTCACAAAAGAGACTTGGTACCATGTTCTAGGCACTTTGCATCAAAGGTTAAGATGGCCCAAAACCCGCTTAGATTTTTATATTAAATGGAAAAAACCTTATAATGGGAATCTAAAAGGAAAATATATTCTTTCAAGATATTGGGAAGCTCTTCCAAAATATATTTGTTGGGGTATTTGGCTGGCTTGCAATAAAAAAATCTTTGACAATGCCACATACACACCTAGACAAGTAACTCTAAAAGATACAACCCTCCTCTCAGAATATACGAGGCAAAGAGTTCAATGGCACTCACAACCTTTGGATAGTAGGGAAGATCTTTGGCTTAACTCTTTCAATCTAAGATATAAGTCATTAACAAATTTCACTTCCCCTTCCACTCCCCATTGGGCCTTAATATTAGACAAATCTAATTTTTCCCTTTAGCAAGAAAAACAAACTTCCTCAATTCTTTTTTTCGATAGAGCTTCTCATGGCAACCCTCGGGTGGCAGGAGTGGGGGGGATCAATCATAATCCCGAAGGAAGAATTGTTATCAGCTATGCATGGGGACTTGGAAAATACACCAACAATGAAGCGGAGGCCTTTGCTCTATATGCGGGACTTAAACTAGCTCTCAATAAACAATTAAGTAATCTAATAATTTGTGGTGACTCAATGGTAGTAATAAGAGTTCCAATTCAAAAAACATTAACGGGGGAAATCGATATAAAGGTATCATGTTACGATTCTTGGACATTCTCAAAAAAATAAACACAACAAAACTATTCCACATCAAAAGAGACCACAATGAGGAAGCAGACGAAAATGCAAAAAATGAGTCAACCTAATCAAAGGTCAAGTGGAAATTAATGGATTGTTAGTGGCTAATCATATCCCATGACATGCCTGAAAAAACGTGGTAGAAGTAACTACATTGGGAGTGGCATCACAGTCTTGTCACACACCTTGCCATTACATCCCAGTAATCAAAATAATACCACAAGAATGTGTGAACTTTTATTAGCTGTGAATTTGAGAATGGAGAACTCTTCAAGTTCAATGCATTGGTCGAGAAGGCTCGACCTTGGTCATAGGTCCGATTCAAGAAACTATCCTTCTTCAAGTTCATATCTCCTCTCAGAACAACATCAGTCCATCTCCAGGTACACACAAGTTATCCATGCGAAGGTTATTGAAACTCCGTCCATAAATTTTTTGGATTGGGAAAGAATTAGATTTTGTAGTTGCAATTTATTTTATTTCTTGGATTTCTATGATCCTCTTTTCAATCCTTCTCTTATTTTCTCTCCTCCCTGATCCAATTTTCCTTTTCTGGGTTTTTCGCATCTGTTTTTTCAGAGCCTTCTCTTTGTATTGTTTTTTTGGCCCTCTCTCGTATTTTCCCAACCCCCCCATTTCTCCCCCCTTTCCCTTCTCTCCAAACTCTACCTCTCCTCCCTCTCAGGTCGTTGTCCCTGCTCCATCTCTCCCTGAACCTATGGTTCTCTCTTGGTTTATTTTTTCATCAGTTCTTAATCCTTCTAATCTTTGCAGCCTCCTTGGTTTCATCTCACGGATTTGTCAATCACCTTGCTTCTTATCTCGGGCCTTCCTATTTTTGATGATCCTTCAGAGTTAGCGCTCCAATGTGACTTCATTATTCAAATCAAAGAAAATATAATTGTGAGTTTGGGCCTTTCTATATTCATGGACCCCTTTTGGATCAAAGTCAAAGGGTACTTGAAGCGCTTCAAGACAATCTTGGAAGGAATTCAAGGACAATAGAATGAGAATGTCGGGCGAATAATTAACATGGAAAATATAATGACTCTTGTCTTCAACATAACCGAAAGTATCATACAAGAAAGACAACAAAGAAAAACTTTGGAACAAACAATGCTAATGTTGATACAGAAAAATAAGAAGTTAGAACAAGAAGTTCAACATCTCCAGGAACACAAAATTGAAAGACAAAGAGTTCAGGAACTGGAAGCAACAATCACAACACTTTTGCAAAGATTAAACACGGTGGAACATGAGTGAAATTATCTCAGAGATAGAGCAGGTGCAACATAAAGAGGACATGAAGCAACACCCATGGAAGTTGAAAACGATATACCAGGAAAAACTCGAAGATAGGATGGGTAGTTAGATAATGTAGCTTCATGCATTGTCTCAAATTCTTATTTTTATTAGGACAATATATTAGAGTTTATGGCAACCTTGTTGCCTGAAATTATAAGTTTTTGTTTTTTCTTTATATCAGCCGAAATACAAAGCTGTGCTATGTAGCTCTCAAGACTCTTTATGTAAATTTTGATTGTTGCTTTGCCTATGGCGCAACCCTTTAATTCAAAGTCTTAATTCAGTTATTGTTATAAAAAAAAAAGTGTGCCCCTATGCTTGTGTAATTAGTACATATTAATGTTTTGCCTATGGCGCAACCCTTTAATTCAAAGTCTTAATTCAGTTATTGTTATAAAAAAAAAAGTGTGCCCCTATGCTTGTGTAATTAGTACATATTAATGTTTATTTTACAATGTGCACCGAAGTGTAGTGAAATTTCAAATATTCGAGGTGAGATGTTGGTGCCATTATTTTTACTAAGCACCGGTGCGCAAATAATATTTAGAACCCTAATGCGTGTAATAAACTTAACACACCGGTACACAAATTGTTTTTAGTGCCCTGGTGTATATTTTAAACATGAGAATCGTACAATTTTGAAACTATAAATATTATTGTACGTTATATAGTTTATGGAACAATGTGTTTTCTCAATAGTTCTCACTGGTGCATTATTATAATTAATTTGCACCAGTGCGTATGACCCCTCAAAATGCACCGCTTTCTATATTATGGCACACACCGTCTATTGAGTTCAAAAGAATACAATGCACTGATATGTATATATTTTAATTCATTGTTTTTTACAAATTTTCAATTAATCATTTCAAAATCAAATATTTTTTTATAATAGAATTGTTTTATATTTTTGTTGTTGCATTTCGATATAGTGATTGCATTAATGCGTTATCCTACCAATTACACCTCTGTTATTTGTAACAATGTAAATCATCCTCATATTAATTATCTAGGAACACGACATTTTACAACATTCGACAATGCAATGAAACAAGAAAATTATTTTATTATATATGAATAAGAGACCCATTGTCATACAAAAAGAAACAACGTAAAGGTTCACAATAATAAAATTGCAACCAATTTGTAATTGTTACAATTTTTTTATATATATAAGCTAGCTAATCTATATTAAAATAAGGAGACAAAAAATTATAAGTGTTACGCTGATGGCCTGCCACTTGGGAAACCAGCCCAATAGTAGAACATTTACTTAATCGGGCTTGTTGCCCGATATATATAAAAATATATATTGTAATAATTTATACAAGACCTATCTAAAAACTGATTTGAAGTTCTTTTTTATATAACTATACATATTGATGAAGAAGATAAAGCTTGTCAGAACAAATTAAATGAATGAGGAGGGACCGTCCCGAGGAACCTTAGGGGTTTCCTCCTCAATGGTGTTGAAGTTGATGCCCATTTTAGTTGCCATGATGTTGAATTTCTTGTCCACCAACTAATTCTGCAGTTGTATGTATTCGATCTGCTTGGCTAGCTCATCGTGTGTTGCATATCTTGTAGCGATGGGTTTGCAAAGTGTTGGAATAGTGAGAGGGGGGGTGAATCAATATGAACACTTTTTACCACTTTCAATCAAAATATATAAACGTCAACTTTATCAACAATATATCATTTATGATTGCATTCAATATATCAAAAGCATATAACCATAAGCAATACCATTCAACATTATCACATTAGATAAACAGTACACCTGAATTTACGTGGAAACCCAAATGGGAGAAAACCACATAATGTTTTCTTATATATATCAAGATTACATTCATAGGAAGCACCAACATCCAAATTATCCAACACCAAGTGGAAGGAAGAACCAACCCCCTATTTACAGGCTCCAACCTGAAGGAAGCTACAACTGGAAGGGGGCACCAACCCCTTAGTTTACAGGCTCCAACCTAAAAGGAAGCTCCAACTACCCGAATTCTCTATCTCCAACCAAAAGGAGGCTACGACTCTCTAATTTACAGGCTCCAACCCAAAGGAAGCTCCAACTCCCTGAATTCTCTATCCAACTCCCTGAATTCTCTATCTCCAACCAGAAGGAGGCTACAACTCTCTAATTTAAAGGCTCCAACCCAAAGGAAGCTCCAACTCCCTGAATTCTCTATCTCCAACTAGAAGGAGGCTACAACTCTCTAATTTATAGGCTCCAACCTGAAGGAAGCTCCAACTCCCTGAGTTCTCCGACACCAATCGGAAGGAGGCTACAACCCCCTTTCCTTGCCCCATCCTACCACCCTAAAATATAAGTGTAGACTCAAAATGTCACTACCACTAATCAACCTGAAATTTCCACCGTCATCAAGCAACTTGTCACTTTCACTATCACATCAACCAATCATTATCACTCTATCACATCAACTTGTATTTGAAGATCAACCAATAATCCAACCTGTTTTTGTCCCTGTCACTGTGACTGAGATACCATCATCAACCAACTATAACCTGATCTACTCACATGGATACCGAAACCATCACCATACCATGTACATCAACATGTACCATACCATGTACCTCAACCATGTACATCAATCTGTACCGTATCATGCCTCAACCATGTGCCATACTAGGTACATCAACCATGTACCATATCACATACATCAAACATGTATCATATCACATACATCAACCATGTACCATATCACGTACATCAAACATGTATCATATCACATACATCAACCATGTATCAAACCTGTACCATCTCATGCATCGACCATATAGTATATCAGTCATGATATGTCTCAACCATGCCATATGCCATGTACCATAACATATCATCAACGAAGTGCCTCATGCATAACCATTATAGCCAAGATACGAAGATACCAAAATAGCCAAGATATGCTTCTAATCAATGTACCATAACATCACTAAGGTGTACCTCAACATGTACCAACATCACCAAGACATGCCTCAAGCATATTCCACAACATTTAACGCATGTACCTCAAACATGTGCCATAACCTCGTCAAGAAGTGCCTCAAGCATGTACCAATATCCATAAACCATGTACCAAGAGATATCATCAAACATGTGTCATATCACTCATGATATTCCTTAAGCATATACCATACAACAAACCATATGCCAATGTATCCAAGATGTGCCTCAAGGCATATACCAAAACTCACAAAGACGTGCCTCATGCATGTACCAAACCTTCCAAGATGCAAGACTCAAAACACATAGAATAACATACCTTACACTTGTAGTTGACCTGATACACAAGATTTCAAACCTATAGCTCTTCCTCAGTCTCAACAACCTGGTACTAGCATCCTCCCCAAATTTAGCTCAGTCTTGCGTGACTAAGAGCAATCAACTAGCAGGGCCTCGCAAGACAAGTGTCGTACAACATTCAAGGGTGCCTCGTGAAACATTATGTGACATTTGCTTGGACATTATGCTCTTTTCCCTGTTTCACTTTGGTGGTTGACAATGTGCCCTAATAAGTGGGTCACCATTAGGGATAGGTATGCTACTGGGAGGTCCTTTTGATGATTTATTGTTCCATTCTCGACCATACTTGTCACTTTCCACACTTCA
>CBVK0100410874.1:0-12348 GCA_900067695.1 Picea abies | reverse complement strand
TTAGTCCAAAACCCTAATTCCTTAACCGGAAATAGAAAAACCATCGGCAAAAACCATGTGCTGAAAAACCACCTAATATCACGTGGTCTTGGAAATATGTCGTCCCGGAAATATGTCGGCCCGAAAAAAAAAAATCAGGGGTGCTGCCCCCAAACCCCCGTGTGGGGGGCTCCGCCCCCCTGCACCCCCCGAGGGGGGGCCTAGCGCCCCCCCCTCTAACCCCCCTGCGCGCCCGACGCAAGCGCTCAGACACTACTACTCGTGAAAAGAATATAACACATACCCAACATTATAAGGAAAGGGTTGGATTCATGATCCAAGAGAGGAGAGAGCTAGAGGAGTAGTTGAGTTTCTCATTTGTAAGCCCGAGGGCATGTGTTGTAGGCATTTCTACCATTAGATATTCATGAAATTTGTGATACCAGAATGTTTTCCTCTTGTTTCCATTCTTTCTTATGATCTCGCTTGAGTAATATTTACAGATTTTGAAGATCAAAAACTATATTTGGTTAATGGATTCATGAGCTACAAAGGATTTGCGATAATTTCCTGTTAATCATTGATTATTGTTCAAGCACTCTTTAATATATCTTACAAAAAGGATCTTTGTTATGTGGATATTCTTATTTTTGTTTACCTTCTATTCTTCTACCCATCTTTGCATAAGCCT
The DNA here is from genome assembly GCA_900067695.1 of Picea abies. Classification (NCBI taxonomy): domain Eukaryota; kingdom Viridiplantae; phylum Streptophyta; class Pinopsida; order Pinales; family Pinaceae; genus Picea; species Picea abies. The sequence goes on along the minus strand of CBVK0100410874.1, from coordinate 11,678 downwards.
TTTTTTTGGTACGCAACTTGATTTCATGTGATCTGCAAAATATTATGACTCCATGCCCAATAGAATGTATTTCCAAGTAGTATGATGCCCTCCCTTTTACTCTTCTCTTGATGATCCACCAAGTATAACATAATTTAATTATTTAAATCAAATGGGGTACTGGGCTTATCCTCTAGCAGTATGATGGTGACTCTCAGTGCTAATAGTATCATTGAAGGTACAATTGCAATTGTTATAATAATAATAATCACTAGGATGCTTGGTAAAATTATCAGCAACAATGCTAAACACAAATTCAAAACGCGCCAATAGAAATTGAACCCATCTATGCTTTTATTTTATAAATAATATCGGTGCTCTAATACATACATAAATAACTTGTGCACACATACATGTAAGGAGTATTGGTGTGTATTATAATAATGAGAACACTAGTACTTATTTATTGAACATGCACAAATGTGTAAAAATGTTAGTAAAGTATAGGTACATGCAGATGATTCAAACACGTTGATGTGTAAATGAATAAAAAACATTGATATGTTTCAATGCCAAAATTTCCTGCGTTTGTTTTAATATTTTTGAAAGTATGAAAATGGACATTCTTTTTTCTCTTTATTAAATAACATTTCAACCACTAATTATAAAATCAAATAATTTTTATAATGAGATTGTTTTTCATCTTTTAATTAATGTGTCTATATATAATTATTGCATTAATGGATTGTATCATTTAAACAAATATATTAGTTGATTATGTTTTGATTATATATCTATTCATTTTATTAATGTAAATCATTTATATATTTAATCGACAATATACACTACAATAGAATAAAAAAGTGATTTTGTTATATAAGAATAAGGAACCCTTCAATGCACAAAAATATATAGCATAAAGTTACATGATAAACAATATTTCAAAAAATATTTTTTACAATTATTGCAGGTAACCCATTGTCATACCATAGGATTGGAAAGTGTATGGGGGATCACCTATGATCCCAAGGGAAAAATGGAAATAAGTTTTGGGTGGGGGATTGGAACAAAAGAAAATAACCAAGCCGAAGCCTTGGCACTTTATCTAGAGTTGAAGATCCTAGAATCAAAATGCATAAGAGAATTGATAGCCATTGGTGACTCATAAATAATCATAAGGCATATGAGAAATAAAACCACCCAAATCAATTGTATATTAGAAAGGATAATACCCAAAATCCACGAAGAAACAAGACTATTTTATTTAGTTGAATATTATCATGTGCTAAGAGCATTAGATCGACAAGAATATATCTTGGTCAACTCTATAGCTCATTTGGAGGTTGGAAAACTTAGAAACAAATGGAGGATTATTTTAACACCAATCCCATAATCATTTAACTAATGAATAATACAATTAGTGAAACATCATGGGGTGAAGTAATGTAAATGGGAAGGGATTATTTTTAGGATGGAAACTTATATTGAAATGTATAAACATGGGATAATATTACTAGTCCTTAATATGCAAGATGTAAAATGTTTGGTGATAGTTTTGTAAACATATTCAAATTTCTAAGGATTTTATACAGTTTCTATAAAATTTTGGCTATTTTTAAGGTAAAATAATTTTATTGTATAGAATTTGGGAGAATCCTTTTTAGAAAAAATGGAAATTGGAGAATCGTTTTTGGGGAAAAACCATGGAAAATTATCCCATTTGCCAAATTTATCCCCTAAAATCATATATGGGACTCAAATGGGGTCATGCAAATCCAAGTGGTGGTCCATTCTCATGGGTAGGGGATATGCATTAAATCTCAAAGTATCCCTGTTGAGACAATGATAGCGGTTGTTGAAGGAAAATATCCCTGGAAAGAGGTAGATCTCCTCAAAGAGCTAGACTCTTAACTCTAAGACAGAAAGTGCTTATTATGGTCACTGACTTCCTTTTAGGCCTACACAAACTAGTGCATGAAGAGGAAGAAGGAAAGACGTACCTTTTACTAGTGTTTGTCCCTGCACGCTCCGAGTTGAACTCCAATCTTGAGCTCCTCGATAAGCCCTGTAGACAAACAAAGTACAACCACTTCCTATTCTATCGATATTAGTTCGAAGCAGACATATATACTTAGAGACAAATTCATGTAATGTCAAACACAAATTGGAAAGAAATAGGCCAAGCATATTGCATTAATGAGGACAAAACATTACTTATAGCCATAGATGGAATGTAGAAGTTTCGTCAAGTTCTCCTTGCCTAACCCTTGCTCAAAAGCTCCACAATCGGAATGATGATAGCTTTTCTAATTAGCCTCCACTTCACTGTGTATTTCCTATGAGATCATAGGTTTCATGCTTCTCATCCCTTATCCAAATATCACTTATGAGATCAAAAGTTTGGTATGATTCTTCATTCAGCTCCCTTTCACCATGAGAAATCTTGCTTATATAGCCTTGGAAACTTGAGATATCTTTGGGGTGAGTTGAGGATTTTCCTCCTTGAGTTAGGGATCTTCCCTAAGATCATGGCTAGACTAGGGATTTGAATCCAACTGCCTTCCAAGATTGAAAAGATCTTTCCCCCATTCTTCTCAACAAACCAACTGCTGCCCAGAATAGGTAGCGCTCCCTCAAAAGGGCCATCAGAGAATTATAGCGCTCCCCAGTAGGATTTAGGGGGGCACCAACACTCCCATAAGTAGTAGCGCTCCTCCAAAAGGGCAGAGGTAGTGTTATAACGATCCCATATAGTGTATATGGGAGTGCCAACACTCCTGAGAGAGTTATAGGGGAGCGCTCTCCTCCAAAAACTCAATTTTTTGGTTCTTTCAAATGGCAAGAGGTTGATAAACCTAGTTAACCTTTCCTCTTCTTCCAAATCAAATGTTTGAGGTGTTTCAAGTGTCCTTTTGATGTCGTTATAGGTATGACATAATCATTATGGCAGTATGCTTTCTTGACACTTGCAACACTTGTGAGAAAAATGTGACACTTGCGACACTTGTAATGACGACACTTGCGACATTATCAAAGTGAGTATTTTTTATGTGTAACATATTGCCCCCCAAAGTATGAAGTTAGAAGATGAGAACTGATAACTGAAATGCATTGTAGACTTTCAAGCAAGGGTATAGACACAGAGAACCTGACAGAAGCTGCACACAAACATCCAACAAATATTATGACATGTTTCAAACCCAAGGCACGCATACCTATGCTTGGGTGATAAAGACTTGCAAGATATGGCTGCCATAAAATACACTGGGGATCCATAATTGTATTGATAAAAAGGTATGGCCACTGAAAATATACTGTGGATCTATACTCCCATGACCTGAACTGATCGTAGCCATGAAGAATACACAGTGGATCTACAAGATGACAAGACATAGCCACGACCAATACAAAGTGGATCTATGTAACAGTATATGTGTCATTGTTCAAAAGAAATTCCATCGCAACCTGGGAAAAGTACATATTAGAGTGATCATTCAACTCAGGGTCTTCTTACCGATCTCAATGTAGTATGAATATAACCATGTGAATAGATGTCCCCATGTCAAACATGGTAGAATCCACTTGATTACCAGTCAATGATGTAAACCGTTAACAAGCGCGAGGGAAATCACCATTAATGTCAATGATTCCCAAGGTACCCTAGTACATTCCAACGAATGTGAATGGATGAGATGAAGTCGAACATCCATGGAATCATTCGATCAGAGGTCAATGATGTAAACTCACTGTCGAATGTGAGGAGGCCTGCCATTGAGGCATGCAGGTCCCAAAGTACTAACTGGTTTCTAAGTCTAGTCCCTAGATAATGTGTTGAAGTTGACAGGAATAGACTTGTCGAAGGAGAGCCTTGATGTATCCCCCATCGACGAGACGAAACAAACACAGAGATGTAATTGGTAGATCAAATGAACATGGACTAACACGGGTATTGAGACAAGATATTTGTGATGTCTGACTCTCATGGTGGATACTTCCCTTGAACACTGAGGCACAACAACATAAACATGACATGGACCAAAACTTGACGATTCAGTGGATGCTGTGAATTACAGCGGGTGACTCAAAGGATTGGCTCAGTGCAGAGGTTCAGCGGATTAAGATGTGTGCAAAGACAAAGTGTCATGTTCAAGGGTGACTCGAAGAGTTACTGGTAATGTTCTCAAAAACTGCTTGGCTTGCTTCTTTCAATTTTTCCCCCATCCAGATAGACGAGTACCTCTTTTTGATTTAACGAGATCGAGGAGGGTAACACATGCTCGATATAACTCACCTTCGGTAAGTTCCTCTTCCTTTGTTTAATTAAATGGAAGAAGTAAGGGTTCGGTCCCATATGGGTCTGTCGATGTTTTGTTTAGCAAGTCTAAAGACAGAAAACTCGAAGGTTTTTCATGATTATAGAGTCTGGAAAAACACTTAAAAGAGAACTCTCTCAGTTCATTTTTCATAAAGTAGTCTGATGAGACCAAAAAAGAGATAAACTATCGCTCAATAAACGTTTTCTTCAAATACTTTAACGAGCGTGAAAAGAACAAGGTCGCTCGGTAATCTTTTCATGTTTAGAGAGTTTGAAAAGAACTTAAATATGACTCCAATGTTGTCCCTTTTCATAATGTTAGTCTTGCGAGGTCGAAAAAGAGATAAATTATCACTCGAAAGACACCCTTTCAAACCGTTTAACGAGTGGAAAAGGAAGAAATATCACTCGACAATCTTTTCATGTTTAGAGAGTTTGAAAAGAGATTAAAGGAGACTTCACGGGGTTCCTTTTTCGTGTATCCATACAGGTCTAAAAAAGAGATAAAAGTCTACCTGGATGCATTCTCATGTATTTACGAGCATGAGAAAGAACAAAGACTAAGCTTGGTATGCTCTTAGCTTGAAAGCTAGTGGCTTGACTCCAGAAAGATCATCAAAGGCTGGAGACATGCTCTCCAAGCTTCAATTCATTCACCGGCTCTGAGGTCGTCACCAATTTCTCTAGTAGATGAGAAAAAGGAGAAGGGTGGATGAAAAGAAGGTTCAAGAGATGTGACTGTTTCATTTTTAACGAGCTTGACACAAGAAAAGAACTATGATCAAGGCCTTTGTTTCATTTTTTAACGAGCTTGCCATAGAGAAGAGAAACTATGCTCGTGGTTGCTTCTTGATCATGGCTTCCAAGAGAATAACACTTTGTAAGGATACCATGTCAAGGGACAAAACTCGGTCATGGATTCTAGGAGATCTTTGCTAGATGGAAGATAATCATTCGAGAAGGAACACATGTCAAGGGTCGCGATAGGAGTAAGGAGATCAAGCTCCAATAACCCTACCAAAGAAATCACCATGTCTACTACCGGATCCAAATCATTGGAAGTTGAAAGCATGGGAGATGATAGAAAATCGACATCAGGAGGGGAGATAGATGGTATATCTGCCCGAATTTCTTCACGAGGGGGAAGAAAAGAAGATCGATGATGGTTATTATCCCATGGTAACTTGTCAGTGCAAAGCATCTCCGGAATAGATTCATCTAAGGGAAAAGTTGGGGAAATGTAGTCAATCGCAAATGACAAGGAACTCAATCGTGATTGCATCGAGGAAACGTCAGGTGCCAATAGATGTTGGTCATCTGACGAGGGAGAAGCAGATTGGGTATAAACGTATGACGTTTCGACTAGACTAAGTGGCACGGTGTCACCTAGTGCATCGAATTCCAACGGATGAGGTACAATCCAAGGGTCATATGATTCCAAAGATTGATAAGCTATGGTCGAAATCATATCGATGGTGGCAATATGATGTGTAGTCGATGGAAGTGGTGTAGGTAAGGTACCCATGAGGTTAGAATATTTTAGTAAGCCAACACCAACGCTTTAATACGTGATCTTGTAGTCTCCCAAGAAAGGAATATTGTTGGTAGCGGGAACGCGAGCATCAGTCGTGCAGAAATCCAACTGATCAACAATGACAATTTTTCCCTGATAAGGAAATTGGACACATCGGAAAACTGACGAGGCAACGACAGTCATAGCATAAAACCAACTTCTTCCAAGTAACAAGTTTTAATCGAGGGGAGCATCGACCACCTCGACATCAACAGTAACAGTTTTGCCACCTAATTGGATGGGCAGGGACTGTAAAATCCCATGGGGATGAAAACCTCGCCCGTCGAAGGCGCATAACATCATTGGGGATTTTTTGAGTGCTGGTGATTTTAAACCTTTCCAACATGCCAAAGACATGACACAAGTCGAGGCTCCCTCATCCAGAATAGTTCAGTGGATTTGTTGACTGTGAACAACAACATCAACTTGGAAAGCAAGTTGGTGGGAGAGTCAAGATGCATAATTTTCTAGGTTAAACATGATCTGATTGGATGACTCAGGATCAACAGCACCAAGAGTGGCCAAGAGCATTCTACGTTGACTGGGGTAGTGTTGTATAACTTCTAACGTAGACATAGCACATGATGATTGAGCCAAATCTTCAACAATGTTGTAGTTTTGGGCAGCACGTGAACTAGGATTAAAGGTAGCTTTACATATAATTCTCTTAGGAGGGCGTAAGATAGAGTCGAATGTGGGTTTCTCCATCTGGAGTGGTCCGGACGGAGGATTAACCAATGGAAGAATAATGGAGGATGATGATGGATACGGTAAAGTACCGGTACCGTTAGTGTATTTTCCTTTGTCAGGGTTACCTGGTGTGTCGTATGTCTTAGAGAGAGTGGTCAAATTGATCCCATTAAACATATAAATATGTGCACTCGATGAGGCCTCATCATTAGGATAGCTAGAACTACCCCCAGGAGAGGGGGTTTGAGCAACCATGGATTATTGCTGTGGAAAAGGCTGAGTAAGCACAGCGGGTTGTGACTTTCCTTGGAAAATTTTGGCCACTTCATTGCGAAGTGGACAATCTCGAGTGTAGTGATCATCACCACAAATGATACACGGGAATTTTAGTTTCCGTTGTGGTTGGTTTTCAGTAGCAGGTGTTTGATTTTTGGGTTGTTCATTATTATTTTTTGGTTTATTCTTTGTCTTCTTCTTACCTTTGGATTGTTGCAAAGGGGCAGATTGAACTGCATTCACATCATAGATCTGAGTTTTGGGGGGGGTGGAGGAGGGTGTAGTCGATTTGGAAAAAGATTGAGTTTTGACGGAACCGATAATACCATCTGCATGAGATGGGGATGATGACTTAGAAGGATCGGTATTAGCTCGAGCAACATTCAGAAGTAAATCATACAAAGTACTAGATTGGGAATAAACCAAATCTAAATACTGAGCCTGAGTGATGGCTTGTTCCTCTGTGACTGCACCACCCATAGCGACATCGCAAGCGATTGGGGGTAATAGTGATTTAGTAAACCATTCTGCCAATAGCATGTTAGGAATGACTGCCTTGATCATCTTTCGTCGTCGCCTCCACTCATGAATATGGTCAGAGATATGCACGGAGTTAGTTTGATGAAGGGAGGTCAAGAGTTCAGTACCCGTCTCGTAGCGAATAGGCAGTTGAAAGTGCGCGAGGAAAGACATGGCAAGGGAATTGAAATCATGAAAAGAAGCACGTGGTAGTTCAATATACCACTTTGTTGTTGAACTGATAAGTGTTCACTGGAAACGACACAAACATATAGAATCATCCATGAGGGAGTTTGATGAACACCACAAATGGAAAGTCGTCACATGGTTGTTCGGATCTTCGCCAGGGTTTCCGTCAAATTTCAGGATATCAGAAGGAATTTTAGCTGGAATGACTGGCCAAACCGGTGAATGAGGAATAGGATCATTAGTTAACCGAGACAAGTCTGGGAGATCCAGAGTCGCAAGGAAAGGTAGTTATTGGTTAATTTGTGAATGACACTGGTGTGGCATAGGAACACCAGTAGGACCATAGACTGGGTTAGGTGGATAGTTGTAACCAGTAGGTCCTCCTAGATATGGTTGTTGTTGGCCAGGATAAGAAGGATTCGATGGTGCATGAGAAACATTGGCATAACCCGGTGGGTTCTGAACATTATAGGCCGAGTGATTTATTTTCCCATGAGGAGGATAAACATTTTTCCCTTGAGAATAGTAAGGAGTAGATCCCAGAGGCAGATACACATGAGGCCCATGAGGAGGATAAGATTGTGGTCTTGGAGAACTCCAGGTGGTGTTTGGGATGCCGCCCAAATAAGATTGTGTGTAAATTGTTCTGGAAGGAACAGGATTGGATACTCCTCCTAGTGGGTTATTATACAAGTGCCCCCCAACGTGGGGTTAGGTAAAAATGCCTCCTGAAGATACTCCCCAGGATTGTGAAGGGTTTCCAACAAACAAGGGTTGCCCCCTGCTAGCGGTGGATATACAATCGGGGTGTGACTAGCAAACAGAGGTTGCCCTCTAGGAGGAGCATGAAAAGGGGGTTGTCCCCTGGGAGGGGTAGGCCCACCATGGAAAGGTAGTCCTCCAGGAGGGAAAGGTGCGTTGGATGGTGGTTACCGTCCAGCCAGTTGTGTTTGGCCAATAGGGGTCTGTGTTCTCGGGTAAGAAGATGTCCCAGCGAGATCATGTGGAACATGTGGAGCTGTAGAGTGAAATATTGTAGAAATGGGGGTAGATATTGAAGTGCTTTGGAGGTGAGTAGAGGTGATGAGTCCAGCATTAGGATGGACTTGTACTGGTGTAGTAGTAGGGTTAATAACTTGATCAACTGGGTGATTCATGGTTTGACCGGATGGTCCTGTTTCACTAGGAGGGTCATGAGGATGAAAGGGTTGTCGAATAGATTTGAAATGTTCATAGAGATCACGTCCCGATGAAGTTCTCCATACAGAACGAGCAGGTGTGGGATTGGTTTCTACTGTAGTGCTAGGATGAATAGGAGTCCTATACTCATCACCAAAGATTGGTTCTGTGGATCCCATATATGTTTCGGTAAAGATCCTCTCCGGTAATCATGGGATCTCTTTTTCTATGACATTCCCAAGGGATTCTAAACGAACCAAAAGTGGTTCAAGAGGGGTTACCAACATAGATGTAGTGGGATTTGCAACCGTAACCAAAGCATCTTCTAGGTTATCTAATGGAGGAGCAATAGCACTTCTAATGTCAGATGGATTTTGTACCTCTCTACGGTAGTTGTCTTCCGGAGGGTTAGGAGGTAAGGGTTGATAGCCTTCCAGAGGAATCCCTTACATCCTACGTGATTGACGAAGACCGTGATCATCTACGGGCTCAATTGTGGAGAATAAAAGATCACACTGAAAATCTAGGGCCAACTAAAAAAAAGAAACAAAATACACTAATAAAATCTAGGAATCAACCAAGCAAACAAAACTTCTCTCGATGATCATACTAGTTGGTGATGAAATCCAACATCACGTGATCAAGTCAAGAAGGGGCTAGGATATGGTGGAACAGTTACAATGGAGACCTACTTAACGGACTTTCACCTTGGTGCAAACTTCCATACAGTAATTTTGGATTTACCCTCCAAGGAGCCCAAGTGAGTTTGACCAATGTTTGTTCCAGGTACAGTGAGACTTCCCTTCACCGTCACCTTGTGTAAGTACCTAAATATTATGGCAACTAAAGACACCAATTCACAGTGAGTCCCTGGGCGGGTAAAGTCGACAACCCGATACAAAACGTATGGGTAGGATAACAAGTCCTAAATAAACCTGAGAGGATCCCACACATAATCGTGGGTATACCTCCAAGTGACCTCCAATATACAATTCGACCAATACAAACAGTTAAACCACGGAGGGATAATCTTTGTAATTCGCCCGAATGCGACCTCGTGCGTAACCCCTGTGTGAGAGGGGGATCCCAGAAAACCAATATGACAATTGGATTTAACTCTCCCTAGCTCAGGATGCTAACGTTTGTTTTGAAAACTTTGGAGAGTTGTACTCATAGCCTAATCCAAAGTGCTAACCCTAGTCTACTGTTGGTGGAAGATCCTAAAAACAAAAATGTTCTAGATAATTTTTAATTTGCATTTGTTTTACAACTGTTCTTTACTCAAAGGGTGCATGAAAGTGAAACTGATGAGATGAGGACTCAATTCCCAAAAGAGGCATGAAATATGATAAGCAATCGTTTCTTTTCAATGAACGCCTATTTAAGGGAAAGAGAAAGAGTCGTTTTCACTTTCAAACACTAATATGAAATGTCCTCTTATCAATTTTCTTAATCAAATCCAATGTGATGCTAAAACTTTTTAGGAATGTCTTCTAATATGCAAATCAATCACTAAGATGTCTCTTTACTATTTGTATGCGAATGATGATTAATTCAATGCAAAAAAATTCTCCTACCAACTACCCTTTCAGACCAAGGAGATTCAGACAAGTATGATCAGATTTCGCACACACAAAACACACCCTCTTGTTGTGATTGAAACAAGAAGAAAACAGAAGACAAAAGATAACAAAGAAAAATCAAACAATTCACACAAAAGAGAGATGTTGAAGCACAATGGCCTCAAAGAACCAAACAAGATGATTCACAGATTTCTGATGCCCTTCACCAGAGTTCTCGCTCAGCCGGATAGGAGAGAAGAAAGAAGTGGATTGATTTCAAGATCTCAACAACAAAAGCTCAAAAATAATGAAGAAGGCCACCAACTCTGAACAACAAAGTTCTTATTTCTTAGAAGGAGGGATGTCAAATTTCAAAAGGAAGAAGCATTGAATCACAAAGAATCTCAGCAAGTGAAAAAACAGGGTCTAGACCTCAAAAAATGCAATTTTTGAAAAGATTTTGTGAAAAAAGGGGTTGGCACTCTGGTGCAAGGGACACCAGGGTGTTATAAAGTTCTGTCCAACACCTTTAGGTAGTGTTGGCGCTCTGCTAACATGGGCACAGGGGTGTCGGGCTTAAAAAACTCATAAAAATGTCCTAAAACCCAAAATTTCAGACAAATTTTGACAGTCAAGCTGAATGTGATGGGGTAAAGAGTCAATCAATGTATGAAATCAAACATATGGGGTGAAAAAGGTCTGAAAACAACAAATGGTAATACAAGGTCTATGAGGAAAAATCAAAACCAAAAGTTTCGATTCGATCCCCAGTGGTGTCGCCGGTTTCTGTTGAAGGAAAATCTCCCTATGGACAGGTAGATCTCCTCAAAGAGCTAGACTCTTAACTCTAAGACAGAAAGTGCTTATCATGGTCACTGACTTCCTTTTAGGCCTACACAAACTAATTCATGAAGAGGAAGGAGGAAAGACGTACCTTTTACCGATGTTTGTCCCTGCACACTTCGAGTTGAACTCCAATCTTGAGCTCCTCGATAAGACCTGTAGACAAACAAAGTACAACCACTTCCTATTCTATCAAGATTAGTTCGAAGCATACCTATATACTTGGAGCCAAATTCATGTAATGTCAAACACACATTAGAAATAAATAGGCCAAGCATATTACATTAATGAGGACAAAACGTTACTTATAGCCATAGATGGAATGTAGTAGTTTCGTCAAGTTCTCCTTGCCCAAACCTTGCTCAAAAGCTCCACGATCGGAATGATGATAGCTTCACTGATTAGCCTCCACTTCACTGTTTGTTTCCTATGAGATCATAGGTTTCATGCTTCTCATCCCTTTTCCAAATATCACTTATGAGATCATAAGTTTGGTATGATTCTTCACTCAGCTCCCATTCACCATGAGAAAGCTTGCTTATATAGCCTTGGA
>CBVK0100410873.1:0-12348 GCA_900067695.1 Picea abies | reverse complement strand
GATGTTTAATGTTCCTTGTCTATTTCTGTAATGTTATTTGCTTTCAGTTCATAGTTAGATTATAGTTTATTTCTGTTTCGGTTAACCATTCTGTCCACAGCACCCTGTTCTGCCTTGCCAAGCCCAACAAGGCATGCCAACGCTCCCATTTTTGCTCACCCAGCGACGATTCGAGCGAGAACAATATTCAACCTTGGTACCAAATCTAACTTCCATCAATCTTCTACACTCCTACCAGTCTCCTATGGTTGGATTGGCAACAAGACAATATCCAATGCCAATAATATTTGTTGTTCAGGTATCTGCAATTCAAACACCTTTAAAAATAACTTAAATCAATCAACCCATCATACTTGGGTGGGTCACATAAATCCATTCCAATCTAGCACAATGATAGAGTACTGCGGGCACAATATCTGGTGGATACTTCATTCATTCTTTGCTACCATTGTTCCATACCTTCCTCTGAGTCCAACGCACATGAGATAATTCTTCTCCAACTTAGGGAACCATATTTAATCATATTAACATAGTCATCCATTCATGCAGTCATATTATATAGGCTATCGATTTTGTTCCCTTTAGCTAGTTCGATATACCTGTTTCCTTCTATTGGATCCAATGGTGCAGTAACCTTCAAGTCCCCTACTTCAAAGATCATTTCCCTTTTCTTTAGATTAATAATTTATTGATTTTCAAAGGCCCATGAAAACCCCATTAGCATTGGGTATGGATGACTATTATCCACAATATCAATGACTTTGAAATATGCTACACTGTGCACTCCATCTATATTCACAGGTACCCTTAACAACCGACCAAACGGTACTATCTTGTGTTGGTTTGACAATATTAAGTGGATAGGAAACCAAATCAACTTTTGCATCCCCATCATTTCCCATGTTTTCTTCGGCAAAACATTTACATCAAAACGCAATTCTAAAATGACCTAATGGATGTCATAATCCCCAATCTGCCCACTCAATCTAAACTTGTCGCTTGTCCTCTTTTTGTGCAGTACATGATTTACTACCCTTTGTGTGGTATGGAACTCCCTTTCTTGTGTGAAATTATCAATCATTCCACACAATGTATTCAATGTAGTTTCATCTTTCATCAATGCTAAATAACTTTTCATGAATTATTTCAAAGGAGTTACCTTTTTAAGGGGCCATTCCATAGTAGTACGATCTTCTGTACGCTTTAATTTAGGTTTTGGTTTTGATTCCCTCTTTCCTACCACTTCACAAGTAATTAAGGTAAGTATTATGTCGCATGATCCAATTCTCTACAATACATGCATGTTGTACAAGGATTTGAGCAGTCACAAGATAAGTGCCTCGATTTATTACAATTGTAGCAAATTATTGGGCCTCTACCTCCTCTCCCAAAATTTCCTTTTCCTCGACCTCTACCAAATCCTCCTCGTCTTCCTAGATTAAAGCCTCTATGATTATTATATTTTGGACCATTTCCTTCTATTGCAACATTTTCCTCTTGAATTCTATACATATCTGAAGTGTGCTCTCTCATCATATAAAATGTGCGACAATCCTTCTCTTTGTTCCCTACTAACTTGCAAAAGTTACAAAATAAATTCCTTGATGTACTCTAGTATTTCTGCAGCAATGGAAAATCATGTGGATGATGTCCCCATTTCTTTCATATTTCACAGCACCCTCTTCTCGGTAATGTGTTTGATGCTCAAATTGCCAAATACTATGCTAAGGCTGGGCATTCGTCCTTATGGTGGACTTTAGTCCTACACTTGGTACACAAAAATTGTTTCTTCTTCTCCTTTCCTTTCTTCAGTTTTGCTAATTGAATTGTCAAGGAAACTAATTGTTTCTAGACTTGAGGCATCCCCCCACATCCCCTTACAGGAGATGCTTCTAGCTTCATTGCAATATAAAAATATTTAGGCTGCGATGCAACCTTCTGTTGTATCAATGGGCATCGAATGTGTGGCAATAGTCTTTCAATAAACCATTATCTATGTTGTTGATCAAGAATTTGAAATGTCAACCTACCCATCAAATCCTTAAATCCTTGATCATAGTACCAAACTGACTAAGTCTATACTTGTTTAATTTCCTTCAATTTTGTGATGTACTACGACTCAAACTTCAGCTTCTTGAATTCTTTCAATAATACTTGTCGAATTTCTACCAATGTCCTTTCTTGACTTGTTGGTGTGGTACTATGCAGTTTCATGTACCATACTAATGTGCGGCCTATAAACATTGTTTCCAACTATGAAATATTTATAGCCTCATCTTGTACATTCTTCGTAGCCCAAATTGTCTCACATAAAAAATAGATGTTGTTCTGGGTCCTTCGAACCAACTCCCTGGAAATCAAGCATTCTCAATGTGTTTTCTAACCCTTCCATGGTGTTTTGTGTAGTACATCCCCCTAGTTTAGTTGGTTGAATCTGACTCGACACACTGCTTCCATTGCTCTGGCTACCACTATTTTGACTTCCCCTACTAACTATAAGTTCTTTTGACAAATATTCAAATCTTATCTTAGATCTAGGTGATGCACATGGGATCATGGAATTGACATAGGATCCAACTTGAGTAGGACTTAACAACTCTTCTATTATAGAAATGAACCAAGAATCCTCTTCCTCTCCTCCTGTGTGTGGTATTTCTACGATCTGGAATATTGCGCAAGGTTTCCTCCTCTCATAGTCATGGTGTGTCTCTCCTTTCTCATCCCTAGTATTCAACCTCTTGTACCTTTTTCCACTGCGCATTACTCCAAACTCTTCTTCTCCCTATGATATACCTTCCTTTTTTCTCTGCATCCTCAATCCCTCCCTTCCTTCATCATTTATTTCTTCATTCTTTCCTACCTTCAGAATATCCCTTGGTCATCCCCCAATTCCCCTATGTGCACAAATCCCCTTAGCAATCAAATTCCATCTTCATAACACATTTGTCACACAACAAAATATTTATCCATCTACCCAATTCTTTCATAAACCTTCCACATGAACCCTTGAATAAATCCCTTTCTGCAACACTATATGACTAGGCAAAATCCATTGCAAATTCCATAATATAACCCCTAAGTATGTTATTCAACTAGAAATCAATGACATGTGAAGTAGTATTGGTTACAAAATTCAATTGTCTTACCAACACAGGGGTCCAATTCCTTGGCACTGTAGTACGGTATCTTCCGGTATTCTTCACTAATCTTTCTAACCATTTAGTCAAAATAATCAAAAATTCACCAAAGAAAATCTCATGCAAATCGGTTAACACATACTTTTGCATACATTGTTCATTGCTCATCTGAGGGTTTCTATTCTCTCCTTAGGAAAATTCACAGTCCTTTATTTCCATCCATTCAACAATATCTTTCTTAGTCGACCTCCAAAAGATTCCCTCAATTACATAGCCCGGGTCCCAACAATGGAACCATTTTTTGGCACGTGATTATAAAACCCTAGGTTCAGTTTATTCAACCAGCAAAACAATTAGATATTGACCCTTTTGGCATCACCTGCATGCAGGTGAAGTCTCACTCGCAGTATCTACTAGGACTGTAGGAACCAAGTTTCTGAAGGGACGAGGGGATGTAAGGATATCATCATATCCATTATTATTTATCCACCCTATGCACAGTATCCTTATTCATATTCTTTGATTAGCTAACAAACTCTATTGTGCAGAACACTTATAGCATAGATTGCAACATAATTAACCTACTGTATCATTCATTATTAATACACATCAATCATATAATAAATATATCTATACTAATCATTCATAAATAGAACATCCATGAACAATCACATCAACATAACACATTGAGACACAGATTTGAACATGGTTCACCAAATCCTTGGGCTACGTCCATAACGGTTGGATTCTATATTGATATTCATGCAATAATATCCTCAGGCCTACACACTGCGCTTACAATAGATACATCATATCATAATCTTCCATCTAGCCTAGTCACTCTGTAGTAAAATCCTATCTCTGAAAAACCTCTCTCAAAGTCTTAAGCATAGGCTCTATTTCTCTCTCATCAATCTAATCTTTTATTCTCAGCAAACTATTCTTCCCCAACCCATTACATATTTATATATAGAGTTAGGGTTGATAACCCTAATAGTTTATCCCAAAACCCTAACATGTCCTAGATGGTTTCCTTCATTTTCGCCAACATGTTGTTTTTCCTTCCTTTGCACCTACATGTTGTTTTTAATACTTTACCATTGAACTGTTTCTTTTCTTCTTTTATGCTAAACTGCTTCTTTCCTTCCTTATTTTGTGCTTATGACTTCTTCTTCGACCCCACAAATTTCTCCCTTTTCTACTTTTGTGCACACTCTTCAAAACTTAGTTATTCAACATGCCTTCCCAACACTCAATTATCATCCCTCATTCATTCTTTTTCTTGGATTGGGACATGGGGGGGGGGAATTGATGAGGAAGAAGCCATTGTTTTTCTAGCTATAATAATTTCTGGTGTATTCTAGCCATGAATTGTGCTTGCATGCTTGAGATACATTGGCATGTACTAGATTTTATTCATATCTTCTAGTCTTGAGAATCCCAACATGGTGATTCTTGACCAAATGCACTGGAGCCCTGGAAGGAGGTGGATAGCCTGAGGGACTATGTGGCAAAGAAGGGGGTCCATTCTATTGGGTTGTGTAAAATGGAGAGAAGAGAACTATTGTACTTTGGATTGTTGTGTGTTGAGAAACTTGTGAGATATTGAGTGTTGACTGGCTCAGGAAGTTGAGTGACACCCTGGAACCATCCTTATGGATTCATAGCCTTAGCTCGGGGGTGACATTCTTGTTGAGACTTGGAACGACAATTTCTATGGTTGGGTGGAATGTCCTTGGTCTGCAACTAGTTGGTGAATGCTTTTGATTAAGATAAGTGATCTCTGTCGTGGTTTCCTTGTTGGTATATTTATTTCTACTGCATATTAATTATTATCTCTGATATTGGTATTTTATAATATGCATGTTTACTATTTATTGATGTGCATGGAATTATATTCATTTATTTTATGATGTAGTATGAATCTTTATGATTGCATGTGAGTCTTTCATGTTTCTTTAATAATTAAATGTCATTAGAAATTTGAAATTGGTTTTGAAGTGTTTAATTTGAAGTAGCATGCCCATCCTATGGGTGGTTGGGTATGTTACATTCAATATGGATGAAACTTGAGTCTTATTGTGTTTGGGAGTGGTGCATCATTTTGGATTCTAAAAAAGAAACAACATTCATATAATTTTATGTTCACATTTATATCAATTAACACACTTTCAATATAGAATTAGAATTCAATATAACAAAAATCACTATAGATGAGATTGTAAGTCGTGGAGGCATTCACATTCTCCATGACCCAAGCCCTTATGCTATGTGTTGGATTCTTATCTAAGTTATACCTTTAACATGATTGACCCAGGTCCAGGTCTACTAGATATCCAACAAATCCTCTAAAACTATTGCCCCTCCTAGTAAACCGGAAGGCAGTGCAGCGCATAGAGTGCACTGCGTAGTCTCACCCAAGATAGTATTTAATGGCTGAATGAGATACTCAAGTGCTTGATATCCAGGATTGAATGAGGATATGTTAGTTGCGCGTTGAGAGTTCTATCTAATTAGTAAATCAATGTATTGCCATTCATTTATCTTAGTTATTCTGTTGTTCTTTATGCATGCATGTAATTCAATAGATCTAACTACTTCATCAAAAAATTGATCTAATATATAACCGTTGACAACAAAGACATAGACAATAATCATTCCACACAACACATGATTTACCATGGTTCACCCCCTCCTGGGATACGTCCACAAAGATTTAGCTCTAAGGATCTTTTATTATGGTTTTCTCATATATGGTGTCGTGTGCACTACAACTCCATTCATACATTCATAAAACATACTCCTCGACCTTTACGAGGATGACTAGATTGCACTAGGATCCTCAGCCTGCGATCTAACCCTCAATATCTAGTTACTATTCTCTCCTATAGCTCAACAACTTACAAAATGGTATCACATTACAGTCATGTTACCGACCTGTTACTCTATCTCATGCGAGTAACACATAACAAAACTAGCAACAAAACCCCCCGTAAACCTCCTAGGTGTCCATTTATATCCATTCTTGGCTCATCGATTGTTACATTCTCTTACCAAAACCCTAACCTAGTTAGGTCTTCTTCCATGTTGGGCTTGTGTGCTCTTCTCCTTTGCATGCGCTTTTTCATCCACTTCTTTTCCTTCCAGTTATATTTCTTTCCTTCCTTCTTGCATGCACACCTCACATGCTTTTCTACCAACTATCTTTTCTCCACATCGTGCCTTTTCCCCAAAATGGGCTTGTGCCCAACATGCCCCCAACACTGGTGCGTCATACATTTATGTTATCCGCTAGCACTTTTGTTGAGCCTGACTACATTTTTCGTCCATAGGGGTGACCACCTTCTCTATGATAAGATATTTTAGCATCTCACCTCCCTCAGATCCGATCTTATCAATGCTCTTATTAGCTGCATCGCTCTCCATGACTAGCTGCTCTGATTTTTCTTGCAGGGGCTCCAACAATGCCTGTATTGTTTTCTTCTATGCTTGTAGCGCTTTCTCTTCCAACTACAAAGCCTTCAATTCAATGTAATTCTTGATATTTTCCAGAAGTGGCATTGTTTTATGTCACTACTTCACTTCCACCATTGTTGCGTGGATTTTGGTTTCCTTCTCTTGCAGTTCTTGGAGGCTCCCATCTTCTAGGAGGTGAGTCCAGAGTTGCATGCTCTTCTCTAACAACTCAATCACTGTCTGTATGCTTTGGCCGATGTCCTCCGCAACTTTTGTTTCCTCCTATTCTCATTGTGCTCTAACTTATAGAGGATTAGAGAGTGTGACATGCTCTTCCATCTCTTTAATTTTCTCCTTATATTACTGGATGGTCTTCTCTATCCTGCGCAGCTTTTCTTTCGATGACCCTGCCTTCTCGTTTGTGTTTTCGAGAATTATTTGAAAAAACATGTGGATTTGGTACTTCATATCCTCCACTTTTTGTTGCACCTGCTCTTTCTATTGCGCTTCCAAACTGAAGGCTTCCTTCATTGAGATATTCTCTATCTGGAATACCTGTAGGTTTTTCACGTCCATTTTTTCTCTGGAATGATTCTCCTCTACAATGCTTATCTGAAGTTTATACAACTCCTTTGTTGGAATTTTAGCCAATGCCACATTCAACATCTTGATGTCCTTTATGGGTTTCTACGTTGTTTCTTCATCAAGTAACATCATCTCAGGCATGATGATGAAATTGGTGCTCGCCTATGCTATACATTGCATTGTTTCAGGCACTGGAACTCCTTCCTTAGCCTACATAGGTGTTTCTTTTGGTGCCTTTGTTGTCTCAATCCTTAGATTCTCCAATGCAATTTTACCTCTTCCACTTGATCTACAATTGAAGCCATGTTCTTCTTCGTTGTCTCCCACACCTCAGTCGATCTCTCCTCTAATGTTGTCACCACTAAATCCACATCATCTGGGGTTAGTGATATATGGCTCTGTGGCTTATGGGCCTTCGTCTTCTTTCGACCTCCACTGGTGTGCTCCCCTGGCCGCTTCTCCCAGGTGGATGATGGCTCGGGACTAGTGGGACTCTGGGTATCCCCTGTAGTGGTTTTCCCTATTTCTCCGACCTTGGGAATCTCCTGGGTTTCTATCCCTTATTCTTCCTCCTCAAGGATTTCATGTGTCCCTGGGTCTATTTCTTCCAGGCACACTTCTTCTGTTGAATCTATTAGTGGTTTTTTTGTGTGCGGTGGAGCCTGTGTAGAGCCCCTTGGTGGTCTATTCTATGTGCACAATTTCTTCTTGGCTGGGGTGCTTCCCCCCTCTTTACCTTGGGCACTCCTCTTTTTGATTCCTACCCCATTAGTGCATGTTTGGTGCACTGGAGCTGGTCTTCCCTGTGTCTGAGTTTGTGATCTTGGTACTGTGGTTGGAATCTCTAGTACCTTCCATTCCTAGAGCCACTCCTGGACCTCTCTTTGGATTTCCTCCTTATTGACATAGTAGCTGAGTTGTAGCCATTCCTTGGCTTTATCTCCCTTTGCTTGCATCCAAAAACTATGGCGTGTTTCCTTGAAGTTGGAAACCTATCCAAACTCCTAGACAATCTCTGGTGTAATGTGCCATGTGTCCACAATAAGGTATTTCATCTCTACGAAGTACCTCGCAAAGATGTTTGTGTTCATTTTCTTTCTCTTTAGGTCTGTGTTGTTGTGTAATGAGATGTATCTTGTTGTGTCGCATTTCCGCAGTCTCTCCATATACTTTTTGTAGACCGGTTCTCTCCAACCAATGAGGCCAATGAGGATGAGTAACCACGATTAGTGGAACTCAAAGATCCAATATTTTGTATCCTTGAAGTCCCCCAAGAATGGATTCAACAGGTATGGGTCCCAACTCATCAAACTCCCCTATGCACACTTGTGTATTAGTTTACATCCGAGGAGTCTGGTGGCAAACCTTGTCGCAGAATCATTGATTTCAATTATCCTGATGCCCCTATTACCTCACTCTGTGCCATACTTAGAATTGATCTCATTTGATATGGCGTTGGCTCAGGTTTTGTCCTCCAAATATTGCTTCGAATTTTCCCCATCTGTGGGTATCCCTGTGATTATTGCGATGAGGTCCACAGTGATAGGCATCAGCCTATCCATCCATAAGATTCTTCCATGTACTCGTGAAAGCAGTTGCTTGACATAGGCGTTGATATTCTTTCCCCTCCCAAAGTGTGGGGCATCCATTAATTTCATGATGGCAGTGTTATAGATCCCTAGGATCCACTATGTCGACTTTATCAGTGGCATGCCTGATGAGCCTATGCCCCTGCTTTCTAGGTAAGCCTGGGATGCTAGGTATGGAAATTTGTAACATCGTCCACATCATGGTCAGATTATTTTATGGAAGTCACTCCTCCAACCATGTCATCATCTACGTGCACTCTGCTGGGAATTTTTGGCAAAACCAAGGTCCCTTCTACCTACAATTGTGACCCTCCATGCACGCTTCTCTCATCTTGACCCTTCCTTTTGGCTTGTGGGGATGAGGCCCCCACCTCTGGTACACCCTTGTGTACTATTGTCAGTGCTACCTTAGGCTCATGTCTCTATGGTGTTGAATCCTTGGCATGCTTGGTCTATCATTTCCCTTGTTCCGTCGAGGTATCAGACTTCGTTCTTTTGGGGTCCTCCTCCACCTATTCGGCCTCCTACGCTGGGTTTTTCTCCTCTTCTACTGTCACCGGTTTTGTTTCATACTATGGTCTATGGAGTTCATCCACATCCACCACTACAGGTGTTTCTTTCTCCCTTGTGTCTGTCGCGCAAGAATTTCTTCTCATGTTCCTGCCTACCCTGCATGGCTCTCCAACTCATGGTGGTGACATCATGACGGGGTCTATGCTTGAAATCTATGAACTCAATGAATGCTTGGTCAAATTCTCACTCTGTATCTATTTCACTCGGCTCTACTTTATTCTCCTTAGAAATTAACACAATGACTTTATTTTCCCCCCTTTTTCTAACTTTATAGCAGGGCGTCGAAGTGACAATTGTTCCAGATTGACAGTTGTCCCTTTTTCACTTTTGGCGGTGTGTCATGCACGTGGTACCATTGTATGTGTTAACCGTTGTCCTTTGCATCTTGTTTTCTAACTTTCCCCTTCCATCGTGCTACGGCCTTTACCTATGTGTACAGGCTATCGCAATTCCAATCGTCACTACTAGTTGGCGCCTGACTCCACAACCGTCATTTTTTGAATTGTCGCGCTATCCGACCGTTGGTCCTTTTTTCAGCGCGCTAGGATTTTTGGGCACACGGGGTCCTTGGATTCTATACCCTTTTCTTCTGGCGCAGTATTTGCATTTCATTACACTGTCTCAATGAATTGTGCACGCAAACTCTTTCCCTTCTCATCCCATTTATTTTCTCTCCTGCTCACATGGATTTTAGCACGTATTTTTTTTTATTATTATTATTCTTTTTTTTTACTTCATGGTAACTTTGAAGTTGTGGGTGGTCGACTATCCATGTATAGCTTTAGTTGACTTCCATTGATGATTCCCTTCAATTATGTCCCTTCCAATTCCTTCAATTGTATATCTCCTCCGTCTGTGACAGTCTTGACCTCATATGGTCTCAACCAATGCATCATGAACTTCCCTGGATGTTGAAAAAACTTGTTGTCATATAGTAGGACTAGGTTTCCTTCCTTGAAACTTTTCCTCTTAATATGGCGGTCATGCCAAGATTTGTCCCTTGCTTTCTGTACTTCTTGGTGAAATCCTTCTAGCATCCTCTCTTCTTCCATGCTCATTAGCTAACTTAGCCTTTCTTGTACTGCTCCTCGTTTTATCATGTTTGTAATTGTTGCGACACACAGGCTTGGTACCAAGAATTCTTGTGGTACCACTGCTTCTTGTCCATACACCAATATAAATGGTGTCTTCCCTATCAGCTTCTTACAGGTAGTTCTATATGCCCATAATATTGTTGGTATATTTGAATCCCAGTCGTCCCTATTGACATTGCAAATATTGGTTAAGGCATTCTCTAGAATCCTATTGAAGGCTTCCACTATTCCATTTTCCTGAGGATGGTATGGCATACTTTTTTGATGGTAGACCTTGAATTCTTTGGTCAGAGCTCTAATAGTGTTGTTGATAAAGTGAGTGCCTTGGTCACTCATTAGGATCCTTGGACATCCAAATCTAGTGAGCACATGTTCAAAGAGGAAGTGTGTTGTTGTCTCTGCATTGTAATATTTAACTGGTGCTACCTCTACCCATATTGAGAGGTATTTTGTCATAGTAATGATGTATCGTGCACCTGATATTCTTGTGGGTGGGTGAATTGGCCCAACAAAATCGATAGCCCATTTTTCAAAAACTTGTAGCACTACTTGTTGATGTAAGGGAGTCTCATCCCATTTGTTTGGTTTGCCAACCCTCTAACAAGCATCACATTGTTGACAATATCCCTTTGCATCTCAATGAATAGTTGGCCACCATAATCATGCATGCAATACCTTCTGCGTGTTAGCATTTCCTGCATAGTGTCCTCTAGCTATTCCTTCATGGGCTTCTGTCAATATCCTATGCCTTTCTTGTTCTAGCACGCACATTCTCAAGATGTTTTATGCCCCCATTTTATATAATTTCCCTGCGATCAACTTGTAGTCGGATGCTCTGACAACCATATTCTTCCTCTACATGGTGTTAAGTTCCTGTGGCGCAGTCCCTGCACTTAAATAATCAATAATGTCAGCAAAATAATCATCTACAACCTGAACTTAAAATAATTGCACGTCATGGAAGGTATCCTCTAAGTTTGTAGGCTCCTCACGATTGGTGACCCTTGACAAGTGATTAGGTCCTACGCTCAACTTCCCTAGTTTAACTATGACTTCAAAGTCAAATTCTTGAAACAATAGTAACCATCGATAGATTCTCCCCCCCAACATTGGCTTGTTGACTAGGTACTTAAGGGTTGAATGATCTGTGAAAATATTAAAATGTTTTCCAAGTAGGTAATGCCTGAACTTTTGAATTGTATATACCATTTCCAGGCCTTCTTTCTCTATAGTGTTGTAGTTCTGCTCGGAGTCTAATAGTTTTCTGCTTGCAAATTCTATGGGATGGTCCAAATCCCTTGTTGTTGGTTGTGCCAGAATAGCTCCCAGGGATATGGTTGATGCATCTACATGCACATGGAATTTATTCTCCCAATCTAGAAATATTAAGATGGGTGATGTGACCATCTTCTCCTTCAGGGTGTCCAATCCTTGCTAACAGCTCTCATTCCACTGGAATTTAGTATCCTTCTTAATTAATTTCTCCATCGGCGCAGTAATCTATGCATACCCCTTGATACATTTTCTATAATATCATGTATGTCCTAATGTGGCCTTTAGTCGGCGCACTGATTTCAGTGGTGGTAAGTTACCAATTACTGAAATATTTGCAAGATCCATGATCAAACCCTGTCTGCATACTATGTGAGCCAATAGAATTCTGAAGGGTGTTCCAAATATACATTTCTTAATGTTCAAGGATATTTGGCATTGTCTGCATCTTTCTAACATCATCCTCAACATGTCTACATGATCCTTCAATAATTTTTACACTATCCAATAATCCAAATATACTTCTAGAAACTGATGGGTGAACTCTTTGAAAGTAGCAATGACTACTCTGGAAAAAATTGTTGGTGCATTTTTCAGTCCAAAAGGCATGACTGTGTATTGGTGTTGTGGGGTAATCTACCC
>CBVK0100410872.1:0-12349 GCA_900067695.1 Picea abies | reverse complement strand
TATATATATATATATATCGCGGAAACTCATGGGGCACTTTCCCTCAATTTGAAGATGGTATCTAGGGTAAATTGTATTATGTAAAAGCTTTCTCAATAGAGGGCTCAATGTTGTTATACCAACATATTCATTTAGAGCTCAAACATGTCACTTATAGGAATTGAACCCATGTGGGGAGGATAACACTCCTCACAAATGCCCAATCTAGACCTAAATAGCTTGAGTAGTTGCAAGGAAAAATTGTTACCCTCCTCACTAGAGTTCAAATCCTACTCTGTGACATGTTTGCGATTAGTGAGTCAATTGTTGATCAATGAAATACTGATGATCTATTCATGAGTACTTTGGAAAAGAATACACATACTTGTTTTGTTTAAGTATGAACTAATTCAAATTGCGAGACTGCAGATGGATCATTAAGTCAATTATAGTTTCTTTGATGGTTACTTGGTTGATCTTGCCAGTAGTCATATATGCTTGTCTCAAAGATTAAGCCATGCATGTCTACATATGCCTAATAATAATATATTATATTATATAATAATACAATATAATAATTTGTATAATAATGATTACCTTTTTTTTAAATAAAGAAAAATCCAATAATAATTAGGGCTATTAGTTATATTTAATAGCTATTTAATATAATATAATAACTATATAATATTTAATAGGTGTGGCAAAAGTTGGGGGGATAATTTATGATCCCGATGAAAAACAAGAAGCAACTTTTGAATGGGGGTTAACATTTGCGACAAATAATTAGGTGGAGGTGCTTTCCTTATTCCAAGGGATAATGCAATTTGATCCTTATGTGTAGAAAAAACATTATAATTTTAGGAGACTTGGATATAATTATAAGGCTCATGTATAAAACATTTACATTAAATGGTGATAAATTGGCTAGAATCATACAAAGAATCCAAAAAGACCTCAAAATATTTTAATCCTTGAAATTCTTTCATGTTTTAAGGGTGAACAATAAGCAACAAGACCAATTGGCAAACTCAGTGTCTTGCCTAGTAGAAAGTGTCCTTATATGCAAAAAATGGTTGTCAATAGAACCAATTCCTTAAGTATATTCATGGTCATTATAACTCCTTGTATGATATCCACAGATCAAATCTTGAGGCATAATGAAATTAATACATATGACCGACCATCAATGGATTGCATAAACGAGGTACTATTGCACTTAATAATCATAATTTTGAGCCTGGATTTTGAAGTGCGTGAAGGAATTAAGCATATTATAATTGGGATAATGGGAGACTCAATGTTGGGGTTTGTTTGTTGTAGTTTGGTTTGCTTGGAAAACTTGTTGGGTTTATCTCCATCACTCAACTCTTTTCTCGCTTTGTCTTTTTGTTTCCCAATAAGTTTTGGTTGCTCTGGCCCTTTCCCTTCTGGATTATCTATCAATTTTTGTGATTTTGAGTGGTATTGAGATTTTACTTTGGGTCTCACATTGTATATTTTTAGGTGGCTTGGTATTTTGAAGGGTTTATTTGGGATTTTGAGTTTAGTGCTCTCAGATCCTTTTTGAATTTTGGAGGATATGCCAATTATTGTGCTCACGATTTTGGAATGTTTAACAATGCCTTTCCCCTGTGTTGTTTCAATCTCCTGCAAGGATAGGATTTTGGGAAGGAATTCTTGGTATTTGGACTTGATGGATAATTTTGGAATTTTCCCTATCAAGGGAGCAATGTACACAATGATATTTTAGAAATTTAGAGGATTCTAAGAAGACATTAGAATCTCATATTTGATAACAAAACCTCCTTGTTTTTTTATTACTTTTAAACTGCATAATCATGATGAAGCTCATAGCAAGAAATTTGCTTTAATAATGGAACTAGTTTTACAAGAAGGCAAGCAAATTCAGGAAATAGAGGTAGAGTGTGAAATGTTAAAAAATAGTTTCCCTTCAGACGAGGACCTCTCAATAAGTTGCATCAAATATTGGACTATAAGTGGGTTTTCTTTGGGAGAATTCAAAGAAGAGGACACAATGGATCAAATATGTGAAGATGATGAGATAGAAACTTAAGATTCCCAACCTACTTATGTTGGACAAGCTGATGGACACAATAATTATATGTTTCATTAAGTCATGGTTTCTTGATGTTTTGTAAAGTAGGGTTGCTTTTAGGTGTTTTCTTTCAAACCTGTACTAGTAGAAGCTTTTGGATTTCCTCTGTAGAGGATATTTTTGAATTTTGTAAAACTTTACTCATTATCTAGATTAGTTTCTAAACTATGTTATTCCAGACAACATATTTTTGTATTACAATGTTCATCAGTGAGGTTGCAACTTTTTCTAATACAAAATACTTATTCATTCATGTTAAAAAAAATGTATAATATAAATATAATTTTACTTTTTTTCTAGGTAACATATCATGGGGAAAACCCCTCAGTACTTCCCTTCATTTTGAAGATAGTACCCAAGGTAAACCCTAGATTCTTCAGAGCACAATGCCAGGTCAATAACATGGCTTAAAATCATTACAATAATACACTCATTATGATCTCAACATGTCGCTTACAAGAGTAAAACCTGAGTAGGGAGGATAACACTCCATCCCACAACCACTCGAACTAGACCCAATTGACAATATATAATATAATCTAATATTTTTATATAATAATAATATATAATATATAACGGAAGTACAAATTATTATTAGTCAATGTAAATTATTATTAGTTTCAAATGTTTCAATTAGTTGTACGGGTTGCAAAACAAATTAGCAAAATTTTACAATGTTTTCAAACAATTTATTATTAAAATATTTTTTCTAAAATTCAAAATATCATTTAACTACTATTTGATTGGATAAAAATAAGGTGATGTGATGTGTGTTTTCATTTCCAAACCACAAAAAATATTAAATTTTCATTAAAAAAAAATAAAAAAATACAATGCACAATTTTTGCAATGTTCAATAAAGTTGATATACAGACAAGTGCATTTTTTTATTAGTTTTTTAATATATGATTTCACAATTTGAAAAGGAAGTACACATGTCATGGAATTAAACTTTTGAAACACTCAACCATAATTGAACATTACTTATTGGCATGGTCAAAATGACAATTTTTTTTATAATCAAAATATAATTTGTATTAAGTCAAAAAGGTTGTAGCCGAGGCTTGCACCAAGTTACATGTCGGTAGTTTCTATTATCTTCAACAAAATTAAACATTTATTCAAGGTTACTATGAAAGTCTTCCAAGATATTACAAAATATATGTTCCGGGTTGGCCTACAAGTGGCCTAATTCACATACACGCTTAAGAGACATATAATTTTGAAATACATAAAATTAACGATAAGTTGGAGCACTACTCTCTTCTTTGTGCCCCTCATTATACTGGGGGAAGCTTTGTCCTTCTATCTCCATTAGGCCTCTTAGCTAATGGATTGTCTTTTCCTCCTTAGGCTCAACCTGAATTGGATTCTAAGTTTCCTTGTTATTGGAGGCCATTGATAAGGAATCCTTGTGCAAATTGAGTGCTAGGTTGTGGATCATGTTGCACTCTACTTTGAGGGAATCAATTCTTTTATTTTGGTGCATATTTTGCACATAATGTTGTCATTTTGGTTGATGCATGCATTCTTGTTCTCTACGACTTTTGAGGAAAATGATAGAAGAGTTATTATATTTGCTTGAATGAGGCCTTCATGGAATATCATGACTCTTTGAAACTCTTGCACATCTCTATTATCCATATTGACCAAACATGCATAAAAGATCTGAAAAGGAAGGACAAAAGGAAATCCATTTTTTCTATTCAAATCAACAAAGAGGGCATTAATAGAAGTGTTGAGATTCTAGAATTCTGAATTTGAAATTTCAATGAGACATTCATCATGCATGTAAGATGAAGTCCCTTCCTGAGATGCCAAGGACAATTTAGAGAAAATCCCAAAACTGCACCCAAATTCAAAACACAGATTTTTAGCACAATGATGTTCTATTACACCTTTAACACTCTAGTTCTTGACAAATACCACTTTATGACCATGTCTCCCCAAACGACTAGAGTCGAGTGCTAAAAAAGTATGCAAAGAACTAAGATCAAAACAAACCTGGCTTCTGAATGAAACACTTTCGGAGGAAAAATAAATTCCCCTAAATGACAAACTCCCACCTCCACCATTGATTGCATGCAATATTCCCCAAATCAAACAACCAAATTAACACTTAGATTCCAACAATCATACACATGTGCCTCTATGAATTCTTTCAATATGATATTTCTAGAGGAAAAGGAAAAACATGAAAAGCCATAACTAGAACAAGCTGAGAAACCATAATAGGGGAGATTTAGATACCTTGATGCCTTACTCTTCGGGAGGGATACTGAATGAATAAAAATAATTTATAGAATATGAGGGCCTATAAACCATCCACGACAAACTAGAAGACTTACCAGATGTCTAGGCACACAATTGAACCAACCTTAAATACGCCATATTTCATACCTTGGCTCTGCTATTATCCCATAATGCATGTACCACACCGCATATATCCCATAATGCATGTACCACACCGCATAAATGCATTGAATTGTCATGAACCATGAATCCTTCCACATGCTATAGAGGATGGTATGTGTCCTCAGGTCGCCCATCTCGAGGACTCGTTGTTGCACAGTTAAGAGATGACTCGTGTCAATAATAATTGCCAATGAACCCTACTAATGCAAGATATTTAGGGGATGATCATGAAGTAATGATCCCATTTTTAACCAAGATGCCAGGGCTAAGGTCAGTTTCTCTTTTGGCCCATTTATCTTCCTCCTTATTTAAGTCTCGCTTAATGTGAAAGAAAGAGAATTTGACGAAAGAGATAGCTTCCAACTTGATTTTAGTGATAATATTTTTGAATTTGTATGCCTGAGGTGGGGGGTGGGGGGTGAGGGAGATTTTCCAATCATTGTTTTGATGATTATCATCAAATCCCCAAAGACTGAAATAGATCTAATATTTTCTTCCTTAGCTGTAGATAAACCACACAAGAGGTTGTATGCTTCTACCAAATTGTTTGATAGATGATCGAGGCCCTGAGAATAAGAGATTATTGAAGTTCCTCTAAGATTGTGAAGACTCCCCCCTACTCCTGCCACCTATGTCATGTTCAAAATGATTATTAATAATAATTCAACATGAACAAATTTCATTTTAGTATATAAATTTGGAGTAAGTTAATAAGTGGACAATTTTTTTCTATTGAAATTATTCATCAAATCAAGTAGGAATTTTGTTGGAAGTTATAGTTCCACCTAGTTAATGGGAACTTTGACCATGGAATTGTTCCCTTAAGGATTTTATCCCATTTTAAGAAGACCCAAATTATTGGAAAAATATACTTTTATAACATCATAAAGTATGAAGTGCAATAATTAAGTTCATTTTAATACTTGTCCAATATACTTTTATAACATCATAAAGTATGAAGTGCAATAATTAAGTTCATTTTAGTGCATGGTTAATTTTTATTTTTTTTTCACAATATTTGACAATGGATTTATTTTTACTTATTAATTTTATACTTATTTATAATCTTTAATTATTTGTTTTTTTCTCCAATAATATAACATACATAGATTTTGATATTAATAGTATATATATAAACTACTTAACATTTTTATTTAATAATAAAATAATATAAAATATTTGATAAACTGTTTTATTTATAGTTTAATTTATTTAATAATTGGATAAACCAAAATTAATTTTAGTCGATGATAATAATCATATAGAAAATTTAAATTATGTTTTATTATTTTATATGAAATAATAAAAAAAATAAATACAAATGGACATAATCCTTCTAAAATTATTTAATTTTCATGATAAATGCATTGTACTTAATATATTCATTATGTAATCATCATTTGGGTATATCCCGAGCGATTGTGAGATGGAGTGTTATCCTCTCTACCCAAGTTCTATTACCATAAGTGACATGTTGAGTTCATATTGAGTATATTTTTGTAATGAATTTGAGACTTGTTGTTGACCTAGCCTTGTACCTTGAAGAATCTAGGGTTTACCCTAGATACCATCCTCAAAATGAGAGGAAGTGACGGGGGACATTGGAAAAATATTGATTTTATGGATAAAATACAAATGTTGTGGGTGTTGATTGGGTCTAGCTCGGGTGGTCGAGAGGAAGAATTGTTATCCTCCCCACTTGAGTTTAACATATTGTAATTAATTTTTTGAAATTTTATTTTCAAATTAATTTATTAATTTTTTTCTAGAATAAATATTTTATAATTATATTGATTTCTTTAAAAGGTAGGGACTAAGTTGCAATCAACTCATGTTAATATATAATAATAATGAGAGTACAATAAATAAATGATAATAGATATCATATAATAAATAATGGAAGTATTATTAATATAAAATATTCCATATTTAATATTTCAAAGATATTATAATATATCGAGACTATCTCACCAATATCTTGACCAAGGTGAAGTGTATATATGGCTAAATATTTCCAAATATAAACATGACACATAATAATCCTTGACTTTTATATGTCTAACTTAATGACTATCATTGACTCAATTCTTTGAAACTTTATTGGTTATTGAATTTCCAACTGAACAAACATGATTGCTCTTATAAGGGCCATTTTAGCCCCAAATTTAACATGTTGAAAGAAGAGGTTAGTATGAAGGATGTTGGGCTAATATAAGATGGGAAATCCTTGTCAACATTATTTTCATGAAGTAGAAAACACATGGGAAATAAGAAGAATAAGGTATAATAGAATTAACCCTGCAATAGGTCCATATGTACATATAGGGCCCTATCTTTTTTTTTTTTATATAAACCAAGCCCTATTTCCATTACCTTAGGGTCTTCTATCTAGGGGTATTCATGATAAATTTTGGGGCCATAGCCTAATTTATCCTTTTTCGATTACTTGACCAATCCTGACCATCTCCCTTGTTTGAACGATAATGACCTAAACCTTACCCTCACCTTGTCAAGATAAGAAGAAAGTTTTTCTTTGCATATATTGTCTTGACCCTAGTGAGTTCATGTTCATTTCCACAAGTACAATGGAAGCCTTTAGATAATCTTATGTGTATATTATGCTCATCACAACAATGATTATACCATCACCTCTACCAAACCAATATTCTATTCACATGCACCTTGGCAGATCAATAATTCTATTGTTTATTGGCTCAATGGTGACTAATGGATGTATAAAACATGCTCTCAAAGTTGCATCACTAAGTCAAATTGCAATAGAAATATATCTCCCAACCAAAAATGCAGTAGTTGATTAGCTTATTTCCTCATAAGCACATCAACCTCATCATATGATCCCCAACAGTGAGTCTATCACTCTTCCAAATGAAAAGAACATGGGTGCCTCGAATTTTCTTTAACAATTGTGACCCAACATGTTCACCTTCCAAGGATATGATAGGTTAAGGTAATAATGCATTCACTCCTAAGAAGGCAAAGAGATCTTTAATGGCATGATATTATCACTCAATCCAAGTCCAAATGAATTTAGTTCATAATTTCTTTGGTGACCATGAGGCAAGGCTCCACCTTAGTATTCATGGTCTTAAATGTAGTGTCTTAAGTTATAATTAGAATTTTGAGCACGAGGAGTTTCAAGTTGAGGTCATGGTCACAACTGTGAGAACCAAGGATAATTATAGACTTGTGGTTTGTATATCAAGTGGATGATTACCAAGTTACACAAATTATCAACCTATATATACATACCCCCTCCTTTCTCGGTTGTGGAAACACTCACCCTAACCAACACTAAAGTGGTCACAATTTCCCTACCTAATGTGAAGTCATGATCCTAGTACTTGCAATATTGCATATGGAGGGCATTAGCACCATCATAGTTATAACAGTAAGGCAAGGTATGCTTAGCCTTTACCTCTACAATAACGAGTGAGGTGTCTTAGGTTGTAAAGATAAATGATATAGGGTTATATATGAGATCCATCAAGGGATCCAAGGTGAAGGGGAAGTCATAGTTTGAGTTCACCCTACAACTACAAAATGTCTCTCATTTTCTCTCTTTTGAAGGATAAAACATTCACCCAAACCATAGAACATTATTAATATCATTAGCGTTAGGATGAAACAAGATATAGTCTGCTCGAGATCATTTGTTCCATTGATATGGATTCTATAATGAGGTTGAAGACAAGTATTGTCTAGACTATGCAAAGATTCATGGCTCAATTACTCATGAATAGAAAAGGGTTATTTGGCTAGCTTGGGAGATCATGCACACCTCATCTCCTTGTGGTGATGACCACTTTGATAAAATATTAAAACTATCCTCGATCTCATGCTTGTGAGAGTGACCACAAGATGGGACTCGCCCAAGCCATCATTTATGTGTGAATGTTTTACCATACACAAAGTAAAAGTGTCACATTCATTAACTGATATCTTTGGATAGATCCTTCCCATGACACATTAAATGTGCTTCTAATATAACTTCTAGGCGATAGCTCCTTCCTCTTCCTTTCAATTCGAACCAATCACATTGCTCCAAAAAAATCTAAGGCCCTGATCAGTTCCATGACTTGAAAATGGATACATTCACTTCATCTCTACTTATTACACCAAGTAACTGCAATCTGCACATTCAATAAGTTATTGATCATTTGGATTTATATGTCATTTGATTTCTTAAGGGTAGCTCGCACTTCACTTCATGAGGAGTGAAATCTATTTTATCTTTCTTTCCATTTGAAGTTTGTGACCAACAAACCTAATGCCATATTAACTCTCGCACCCCTTCAAGGATCCACCGAGGTTACTAATTCGAATCCCCTTATTAGGTGAAGTGAAAACATTTGTTGTAAGATGTGAGAACTACCACGAGTGGGATTTCGTAGGCCAAAAGGTCTATTAAAAGTTACTAAAACTATGCTTTAGTTGGTAAGTGGAGTGAAACCTTGGTATTCCTGCAATCAATCCATGCCCAATCCTCTTTTTTGATAAGGGAATAAAACATTGAATCATTCCCCTAGTTGATTATGACTCTCATTCAAGTTGTTGAGATACTCCTCCTTGCTAGACTTTCATAGGAGGTAATCCATCTCTCATTGTAAGGTTAATGGACAATGATTTAACTAGTGTGTAAATCATGGATTAAATTATGATCTAGTGGAATTCATCTTAAAATCAATCATTTCTTATTGTTATTATCTAAATTGGACCACAACTTAGGATAACTCAAATATGTTATTTAATATGCAATTTTACCTTGTACTACCTCATTTGTCACCCAAAACTCTTCCTTTAGACGTTCTAGTACACTATCAAAATCACATATGCTTTGAATCTTTAGACTAACAATTAAGATTTTCACATTTAATGAATGGGTAAGTACAAGTTTGACAGTGTGACTCCAAAAAAGGGTAGGAGGTCAAAGAAGAAGGATATTGAAGAACCCATTATGATGGAACCTAGTCTAGTATACAACAACACTGGCCCTATCATTGACATCATGTATGACTAAACCTTTGGAAATTTGTTCGAGACATATTCTAGAGCAATTCCAAAGATAGAATTGCTAGTCAATGCTCCAAATAGTGAATCGCTTGATCTAACCTGCACAAAATATATTATGTAGCTCTCATAATTGCATATAATTGTAGCCATAGAATCAATTTTTCCTTGGCCTAGTGTAGTAAAATGGTTGATCCAATAGGGAAATACCAAAGAATGTAGAATCCATTTCGATAAGGTGACTAAGAGTGGTTCTTATGCACCTCATGCCTTTAAGCCTATATACAAGCTACCAAATCATGAAATTATGTTAAATAAGGAGTTTGTGGAGGGATTCACATCCAATTACAATCCAGTCAAAGAGATGGAGAATTTGGTGGGGAGGAGAAAATATGCTTTGAAAATTCTCATCAAACACATACCCCACCGAATATCACTTGTAAGAGCCAATGAGAGATTTGGTGATGTGCGTAAGTAGACTTTATGGTGATAAGAATTGCTCGTAGCTACATGATCACTTTGTTCCCCTGGTAAACCACTTGATCACTAAAGGAGCCATAATCAAATAGGTAGGTATTTTGTCAAGTAACACTAACATCACCATCAAGAAATGTCTAGGGAATCCTAATGATACCTCTCCCTAGTTCCACATGGAAACATTATTTCTTGATGTAATTTGTTCCATGAATGAATTTCTAGAGTTTTGTGACATGTATCATCCTTCCCTTATGATTCTTTTAATGCACTATTAGAAATTATGGAATTATAAGTATTTAGAATATTATGAGCACCTCTATGAAGTATTCTTTGCTTCCCTCTATGAGCCCAAGATGTACCCAAGATTCTTAGAGGAAACCATGTAAATATTGGGACCTATTGGTGACTAGTATGTGGAACAAGCTGGCAACTGTCTCTACATTTATGGATGCACTTTGGCCCCACACATCCTATCCAAGTATGTCTCGAACAAGATGGTAATAATGGAAATAACATACTAGATAACAAAGTTCAAGGTCAATGTCAGATTGAAAAAACACAAGAAGAACATATTTCCGACATACCCTCTTATGATTGGAGCCTTCATTCTGATAGATTTCATCACAACATAGGAGAAAGTTGATGAGATATGTTTTTTCCAATTGTAGCTTGGAGAATTTCAATTCCATAATCCAACTGATAAGATCTTTAATCATTTCAAGCAACAAGGCCTCATTTGGCCATATTATCATCAATATTACCCCAAGTAGGAATACTACAAGCAAGTTGTAGACTTTCATATGGTGCAAACACATAAAGAAGACCTCAAAAAACATGAAAACATGAAATTGAATTTATTAATATTTGTCCTGGATCTGGTGGGAGCTTTGGATTGATAGCCTTCATTCACCAGATTGACATAAATTCAAACACTACAAATGGAAAAGGCAATAGATACTTTATATAGCTATTAAACTAGTAAAGAGGATGAAAGGGACTTAGACCTCAAAGAAACCATAGTGATAACAAGAAGGATATCGACTCACCAAGTTTGGAACATTGGAACTCTAGGGAATCCAATAACCAACACTCAACAAAAACATGAGTAGGGAAAATAGGGTAATCAATAAGGTTTCCACTTAACAATAGACTTGGGATTTGTCTACACAACATCTAGTAGCACAACATCGAGATCCTCACTAGAATATTTCCTACAAAGTTTTATAGCAAGTCTAGATGATGAAGATCCATCAACAACTTTGGAGACTTTAAGTTTAATAGGAATATGAAGGTGATCACCAATCAAACTCATAGGCAAAGGAGGATTAATGATCACCAAATATCTATTGAAACCACAAAGTCTATAGTGGTGGATACCTGTAAGAAACACCTGTAAATTTAGCTATCATTAGAATCATTGCAACTCAAGGTTATAAAGAGTTCAGTTTCAAACTCATGGAGGAGAACATACAAGTCAAGGAATGTAACATCTGTTTGGAGAATCAAGTGAAGCATTAGAAAACTTCAAAGGATAAGCTAACATAATTCATTGTGTATGCTCATATGCAAGAGGATCAAATTGTATAATTGATCCATGAATTTTATCAACACAATCATGCATGCAAGGAATTATATGTCAACATGGTGGTGGTGAAACAACCACTAGAACGATGAATTGTTGATATGGAAAAGAAGAAGCGACCACTAGATAAATTTTCCAACTTGAAGTAACAACAGAAGCCTATCCCTACCAATTTGCGTCCACTAAAACAAAATGAAGAAAGTCTCGTATCCTCTAATATTAGATAGGTAGAGCTCACTCTCAAGGATACACTAGAAGATCTATCATGGGATAATGATGTGTGCTTGTCAAAAGTCTTGGAAATGGTGGGGCAACATAGGATATTGATGTTCTAGAATAAAAATGGGTCCTTTCCATTAAGTAATATATTGAATTGTTTCCACTTAATAATTAGACAATAAAAGTAACAATAACATCTAAGCAAGAGAGTTACAGGAGAGCTGCGTCGGGGTGCTAGGGTGTGTAGCAGAGTTACAACAGAGTTATAGTGAGTTGCAACAAAGTTTCATCAGAGTTATAATGAGTTGCAGCAAAGTTACAGAAAGTGTTGTAGCATAGCTATAGCGAGTTGCAGCAGAGTAATAGTGAGTAACAACAAGTGGAGTAACAACACAAATTTTGAAGGAGAAAGTACAACAAGTTCTGGGATGTACTTTTTTCACGCACGCCATAGCTCTGCAACTCTGCTGCTAGGGTTTCCGAAGCCATGGAGGAGCAGGGCTCGCCTAGGGATTCCTCTCCTCCCCATCCTC
>CBVK0100410871.1:0-12349 GCA_900067695.1 Picea abies | reverse complement strand
AGGCGGCCCAGCTGTCCTGGTTTCCTGCTAAGGTAGGCCAGCTGGAGCCAACACCAGTCACTGCATACTTTGGTTTTTGCTAATATAAAAGGTCCCACCGTTTTATTTAAAAAAAAAAAAAATTGAGTAGCACAATTATTATTATAAGTTGAAGATTTATACTTTGATTATGTTTTAAGACATAGAATTTATTGCCCCTTGTTTTTAGTTATTTAATCACAAAAAGACTCAAGACAGGGAGAGAGTTTGGAGCCTAACTAAACCAGTGTTTTTCAAACAAAGCTAAAAAGGTGGACCATGATACTATCCAAATCCTATCACTAGAGAATTCTCTTGGTAAAATCATATATTCCAAACATTCCAAAAACAAAATTTTACTACAACCAATTGCCAAATAAGTTACGACATAGCTAGGATGACATAAAAACAAATTCAAACATAAAGTAGTGGATGCCAACATGAAATGACAAAATCTAAACATCATTTTCCCCCTTCCTAATGAATCTCCTCCATCTCTGTCAGGTTCTTCTTTCCTTTTCCTTCTTGGGTGCTAACAAAACGAGTCCATTAAGAAAATCCAAGGAAGAAGTTAGTCTTCATACTACTGATCTCATTGATTATGCAATTCAGTTTACTCTTGGTCCTCTCTTGATGTTCACCATGGTTCTCTCAATTGAGGGACTTCCTTTCCAAGTTGGGTACAATACATTCCTTATTGTACTAAAACAAATCTATTTTGTACCAAAACACATATACTATATATTTTTTGTAAGACAAGCTTAATGCTAAATATGTTTTTTTGGCAATTGCATGATGGTCTTTTACACGAACTGAGTTGTCCTCAATGCAATTCTATGTTGTACTCTCCATCCCATGGTCATTTCTTTGGAGTATTGACCTTCATTTTTCTCCCACATATATGCACTCCAATTCCATGTGGCTTGTGTACCTAGAGGAAGATCATGAAGCCAATGATGCAGATTTCCATTCTCCATAAAATCATAAATTTCTATTCTCCGATCTTTGGCTAAACAATAACCAACTAGAGGAACACGATTAAGGTTCTTTATCATACCCAAAAATTCAAACTTTGATGCTAGCTCCTCATCATTGAGTATTCTTTCACGAACCAAGATATTAACGACCATGTGGAGACCACCTGCCAAAACAACCCTATAGATAGGTCCATATCTTCCTTCTTGTCAGCAATGTTTATTTATAGAAATGAGAAGTCTCATTCAATAAATAAACATATGTCATATTCAAAAGGGGTTTCTTAAACATCACCATTGGAACTAATTTAGAAAGCTTCACATCTACAACCCAAGTAAATGAATTTGTCCCAAATGAGAAAGGACCAAACATGTGTTCCTCTTCTTTGCAGGACCTCTTATTTACAAACAATTTTTCTTTTCTTATGCATGCAAATGCTATAAAAATTAGGCCTGCTAGAAGACATCCTAGGAAAACCTCTAGTGCCAAACCAAGATGAACTCTACAATGTTGTTTTCCTTCAACAACATGTGGATTTGCAGCTATAGAGCATGAATATTATGCACCTCTAAATTCTATTGGAAATCTTGTGAAATCATTGTACATGCATATTGTTATATTTTTTTAAGAAAAATTAAAATATGTCATGGTCTCTAAATGCATCAATAGTTTCATGGGGATATCACCAATCAAAGTGTTTACTAGGAGATCCAAGTAAGTACATTTAGTATACCAACTATAGGAGGAGGAATGTGGCCAATTAAAAGGTTTTATGAGACATCCAATACTCTTATATTCCTAAGGTTGAAGATTTATGCAAGAATGGAACCAATAATATGATATGCATAGAAATTCAAATATTCAATCTACCGCAGAGAACTTATGTTTGGAAAAGGGTTTAGGTAGAAATTGTTCTCAGTTAGATTAAGATGTTGTAAAGATCTTAAGTTTCTCATATTCCACTGGATTCTTCTACTAAATATATTGGAAAACACATCTAACAAATTCAAACTAGGCCAATCAAAGAACACATGTGGTATCTACCCTCCAAATAGGTTTTCACTCACATGAAACGCTATCAGAGTAGACCCTAAAATGACATGTAGGTTACTTGATAAATTTTTCATGCCTAGTTTCAATGTTGATATCTTAGGAATATCCCCCAAATCAAGATTGATAGGCCCAATGAATGCAATTTTTCTAAGTTCTACTATCTACAAAGAAGTTACATTAGACAATGGATGTAGAGGACTTGTTAAGAGATTTTGTTCAAGATACTCAACACGCTGGATATAAATGGTACCTGGGAAAATTGAAAATCCTAGATTGGACTTCACGACAATTTTTCATAAGAGTCAGTGTTCTAAGCTCTGGCAGAATTTGGTTGAATCCCTAAGGAATTAATTCTACTATCAAGAGCTAAGAGACCTAGACGAGAAGGTATTGAGCACTAATCCATTTTCTGGCAATGTGATCCAAAATTTAGGTTCCCTGACTCACTGACTCTCTTACAGGTTTCTAGACTTGAGTGCCAAATATTTTGATGGAAAAAATACTTTAGATTTTGGCTATCTTGATGAATGTAGTAGACCTTTGCCTAACAATCAACATGTTTTTTAGTCCTTTGCCTTTAGAAAATGGCAGTCTTGTTAATTTGGAAAAATTTTATTCACCTTGTTGCATGCTAAGACGACCGATTGTTGAAGAGATTAGGAAGTCATGTGGCCTATGCAATCTAGACCTATGAAACAATCCTCTGCGCTCTCTTATCAAAGACTCCATCGAAAACCTGATAAACCCTACAATACTAAACCTTGTGAATGCTGACCGAAATGGTTCAATCCCTATAAAACTTGGTAAATGTAGAAATTGAAGGACTATGGTGTTAACCTTCAACTCTCTCACAATTTATCTTCCCAATACACTTGCAGATCCATCCCTTGTTTCATTGTTTATAGCACAAAATCGATTTATTGGAATTATACCATATTGGTTGGGAAGGTGGAAAAAAATTGGATACATTCTACTTGCTTCAAATAATTTTAGTCACCACATTCCTCTAGAGCTTGGGAATTGCTCCGTAATGATCATTTCAGTTTGAGCAACAATCAATTGGAAAGATATATCCCTTAAAATATATGCAATGCAATGTATATATATTGTTGGCTCCATCAATGCAATGGTACAATTCCTACCACAATCTCAGAACCCTATACAAGGCCCTCTCCATGGCCCAATTCAATCCTAGGACTATATTGCCATGAAAAGTGCAATTTTTGGTACAGATTGACTCTGCATCCATTACTCTGTTTGAAATACATACGTTGGACTCCAGGGAAGTCCCAAGCTCGAATATCAGTACCCCAATATGGATCTTCTAAGACGTACAAGAGGCAGACATGGATCAAATATTTCTTCAGCTTTTCATAGAAATCTTCGTTAAATAAGTCATAACATCTCTCGATGACTTTTCCACTAAGGATTTCTAAGATTGGGAACTTGACTTTGCCCACACTTCTACAAAAATTTCCAATTCCTTCTTAATGTAATCACCATAGAAGGTGATGTATACGCACAATGTGAAAACTCTCGTTCCATATTGGGTATGTACGTCAATTGGGATTCATTTCCAGAATCAGAATGGGGTGTTGGAAAATGGTTGTGGGGGAGGACAACAACCATTAGGCGGTTGAAAGTGTGGACGAATTGCCCACGAGGAGGGGACCATTGTAACGAATGTTTCCTTCACAATGTGTGAGAGAGTGAACTGTTAGAATCTTCCATAACAAAAATAAGGGTTTTGAAAAGGGCGAAGTCATTGAATGTTTAGGTTGCTCGTTTTTCATGTCTTTGTTTTTCTTGTACTTAAATTTCTGTTAATGGAAATTTGGAGTTGATTGGCTACCCAAATCCTCTAGGTTGATTATGCTTATTGTGTATTTGTGTCTGAGTAGCCTATAATTTATCTTTCCATAATATATAGTAAAGAAATAAAAGACATCGGCATGTGTGCATTTTTCTTAAGCACACTACCTCAGATTAAGTTGGTATCAGAACACTTAGTTTTATAACTATTGATCAAATTTGAAGGATGGGTTTTAATTTCACTTTAAAAGGTATAGATTCATGAAACTATTTGATGATTAAACGCTTAAAAAATTACATTTAAATTGAAAACAATAAATTAATTATATAATTTATTAAAAAATATATGAAATAAAATATTATATTTCTAATTAAATTTATGTTTCGTAGAGAAATTAGTTAATCCAAAATATCACCTTAAAATTCACAAAGCTATTTGCAACATATCATTTTAACATTCATTAAGCTACTTGAAAAATATCAAATAGATGTTTCCACACCCAAAACAAGTATAAACAAAAATGAGAGTGGATGCTCATATACTTCATTTTTAGAATTGACATGTTGATTAGAGCATTGATGGATACCAAATGTATCAACAAGTAAAAGTTTTTTTTTTTCTATCTTTCTTAGGACAACTGAGAGGTGAAATTTCTCAATAATTTATACCTATATTCAATCAATAAAATAAGGAAAAATTAAAATACATAAACAATCCCATTCTTTACCAAATCAGAATCGAAAACAACAAATCTTGCAGCTAATTCACAACTACCTTGCAATAAAAAAGGTTGCTTCCCACTGCCACAACATTTTTTCTTTTAACAAATGTAATTCCCTTCTAGTTGAATTTTTTTATCAAATTTTTCTTCAATATCATCCACGAAAGCCTATCTATGTCCAAAATTCAACCAAAATTAAACATCATCCAAGAAAATTCAAATATGAGAAAATATAAATTTACATGAATAAACATTTAGGGTACACTTTATTTGCACATTTGTATGTATAGAAAACCACATATGTTAATAGATTCTCATTTGTCACATATTTTATAACACCCATTTGTTAGCTTACACATAACCATTTCTCCTTTGGGACCATATCCACTCGTGCTTTACTCCAAGGCAGTTTCCCCAAACATTGTGCCAACCCCAAGTTCACAAAACTTGTGTATTCTCCTTGTAAATAGACCACCTAATGGCACACTTAGAATTTTGTAGCAAACACCTAATGGAGGTGCTTATTGCTATCTTAGAGCAAAGGCCTTGTTATCGCACAGTTTGTAGGGAGGACAAAGCTTGAAGTTTGTAGGTCAAACTACCGATACAGGAACCTATCCCACCCAATGTCACCACGATGGGGAGGTTATTTCTATTTAGGGAGGTTAGGCCCAAGGGAGACATCCCTGGTAACCCGGGGTTTTGAAGAGGAAAAAGAATAAAAGGTCAAAGACAGGTTTCCCCCTTCACAAGTTACCACCAAAAGATTGTCCCAGCTAAACAGCCAATAAAGATGAATACTAACGAAGTAGAGTCCCTGCCTGAGAACAAAACACCAACAAACTTGATATATGCAGGTCTTGGTTAGTACTTCATGTATATTGATGACTATCTAATATTCAAATAAGTAGTTATGGCAATAAATATTGATGAAGTCAATGTTTATCAATATAGCAATGCAAATAATATCACTTCCTCAATAAATGCTAGAATGACACGACATTCAATGTAAAAAATAAACACACCATATAATAAATTCCTTTAACTACCATTCAATTGCTTATAAAATGAAACATTGCTGCATCAAGATGAAATAACTAAGGGTGACATCAACATTCTAGGGTTAGTGTAGTTAGGGTTTTAGCTTTGAAAGAAGTTTGAGAGTGTTTGGATTTGATTTCATTTCAATGCTGGAGGCTGGAGATCAGTGCCTTAGGGTTAAAGGAGTCAATAAATGATGGACTCAAGAGTTGAAGGGAAAGATATTTCAAAGGATTGGAGGAAAAAGTTTCAAGGTGCTGCTAGAGCAGGGCCTTAAAAGAAGAACCCTAGGGGAGAGAGGCTCACTCCGATGTTGCAAAATCAGGGCCTCATGCTCTCTCCTCCTTCCCGACAAACGGCTAGCCCAAAAACAGAAAAATAGACCAAGAAAGGAGGTTTTGTTGAGGGAGGTGTTGCTAGAGCAAGGCCTATCAACAAACCCTAGAATAGTATGACCCTAGTGTAGTAAACCTAGGCTAGGGATGTCTCACTCTTCTTGGCTAAAAAAAAGGTACGGCTAGCATGAGGAAGAAAGAAAAATGAGTGTAGCTATGGCTAGGCTCTCTTTTTCCTCTTCAATGACTTAAGGCTTCTCTATTAGGGGACATGAGACAATGGCCTACTTGTGTGTTTGTTCCCTATGGTTTTGATTTAGCAATATTTATAAATAGATGCAAGAAATCAAACTACAACCATTCAAACAAGAAGTTTTGCAGAAAAATACTTACAAATCATGAAGAAATAACCATGCAAACCCTAGTTGTAACACCTTCCTTCAAGAGAAACACCATAAGTGCCAAAAATCTCTTCCTTCAACAAGTGCGCATCACCTAGTTCATCCAAAAACCCCAATAGGGTGCTACAAATTAGACCTCACTAATGAGTGAGTGATGAATGATGATAAAATGAGGCTAAAACTCCTCAATATATAGTGTATCAATGACCTAATTTACTTTTAGGTCATAAAAAGGTCGACAAGTCCATAATGTCAAAATCATACTGTTTTTACATTAAATGCTAAGTAAAAACCCTAATTAAGCAGAAAAGAGAGTAAAAATCCCCTTCAAGGGAGGCACTATCCCCTTTTGGGGAAAATGAGACATCCTAGAGCAAAACGTTATCCCTCCAGTGGCCTCTCCAACATGCCACACGTGCCACTGCTGCCCAGTCTGCCTCCAAAAGTGTCCATGAAGCTGGATGATGTCATGGTGAATATGGGGACGTCCTAAGCCTTCCAAGGCTAGCGTTCCACTGAAAAAGGGGTCATCCCCCTAGGTCTAGTCCTGCCAAAGTGCCCCTGATGGGACGTCCTCTTCCTCTAAGGTGAAAAACCTCTGACCATCCTTTGCCCTATCTTTGCCCCCTGATGGGACGTCCTCTTCCTCTAAGGTGAAAAACCTCTGACCATCCTTTGCCCTATCTTTACCCCCTGATGGGGTCTAAACATCCATCTGGTGGTATCTTCAACCCCATGGAGGTCCGAACTAATCATCTCCCCATGTGTACCGGTCTAAATGGTACCTATCTATCGGGTATGGTCCTGCACATCACAAGCTACGCCCTCCATGGGCTCATCAGTCACAGGGATCATAGCAATGTCAATCACATTTCATCATTAATATTATCAAACTTATGCATGAAATCCCTAATACATCTGCCAATAGCTCAAAGACATTACACAAGCCTGCAATACAAGTCTGGAGAAAAAGACAAGGTGTTCTATTGGGCTAGTGTCCATAGAAAAAGGAAAGTTCCCAGAGAGAAATCATTCAAGCCATGCAAGTGGATGATGTGGTCATGGGAAGTCCAAGAATGTGGGTGTAGTAAGGGAAAAGGATGCAATGTGTTATCTGTGGGTGCCTTTGTAGAAGGCGAGTTGTCCCTATCATGGATGCATTTTTTCCAAGCCCATTTTTTCCTTTGTTTTTTCTTTTTGTTCAAGAGCTAACTAGGGGAGACTACCTTGGCATGGTGACCAGAGCTGACAGCGTTACCCACAAGTACTTTTGCAGAAATGAGAAGGCTGGCTCATGATGAGACCCCCTTTCCCTTGGCCATGCAACCAAGAGTCACTGCCCTGGAGTGGTAACCAGATGATCACAATGTCACACTACTAGGTACCCATGGACCTAATAGGCTGGCTTGTGATGAGACCCCCTATCCTCTGACTAGGTCCTGCCTCTTTTATTTATTTTCCCTTTGTTCAAGAGCTAACCAGGGGACACCGCCTTGGCATGGTGACCAGAGCTAACAGCGTTACCCACAAGTACTTTGCATAAATGAGAA
This sequence comes from Picea abies, assembly GCA_900067695.1. Taxonomy (NCBI): domain Eukaryota; kingdom Viridiplantae; phylum Streptophyta; class Pinopsida; order Pinales; family Pinaceae; genus Picea; species Picea abies. The sequence goes on along the minus strand of CBVK0100410871.1, from coordinate 4,442 downwards.
GGCTGGCTTGTGATGAGACCCCCTTTCCCTTGGCCATGCAAGCAAGAGTCACCGCCTTGACGTGGTAACCATATGATGGCAATGTCATACTGCTAGGTACCCATGAACATAATAGGCTGGCTCGTAATGAGACCCCCCATCCTCTGACTAGGTCTTGTTTTATTATTTACCGGGTCCCTCTTGTTTCTTGCTTTCTTGGGGATCCCTGGGCAAATCATCTCGAGGTTTATTCTTAGGCTTTTATCGTTTACCAGCTTGCTTTTATCTTTTGGGCCTTTAGCCCCTTCTTCCCATGAGGTAAGGTGCAATCCTTGAAAGGTTTAGCCCAATGCATGGACAAGGGGAATGGGATAGATGAGCGGGAAGCAAGATGTAAAAGTGGTTTTATGAGGGGAGCAATCGATAAATTTTCAGAAACCCCCCAGTGGAAAACAAAAACCTACAGACATAGGCTTGCTAGGGCATCATGTCAACCCCCCCAAACATGGTCAAGTGGGAAAATGTAAGATCCAAGCATTTTTTAGAGATAAAAGGAATTAGATGCATATATTTAAAGGTTTTAATGATCAAAAGTGACACATACCATGATACCTGGACCAATTACCTCATGGAGCTAGAACCTCTTCTCATACAGGACCAAGCTGATGATGATGGATGCTGCTGCTGCTGATGAGACAAGGACAATGGAAGAAGAAAAGGTGGGCCCTCTAGGGACATGCTTAGGTCAATCCTACTCTTGGTACTCCATGTCTAGGACCTGTGGGCCTCGAGACATGATCTCCTAGTTATCCCTAAAAAGTGGGGATAACATCTGGCTCCAACTCGGGGACATGTGCTCACTGTAGAGCACATAAGAACCTCAACATCTCTGGCATAACCTGCAGACCTGCTCAATCTCGATAGGGGTATCAGTAAAAAAATTGGGGTGGTAATGCCACCCTAGCACACATAGATATATATACTAAAATAAAGCAATCAATAAGTAAGAATGTGAAAGAAAACTTCTTACCTATACTTACCCATTGGCTAGAATGTTTGGTGTAGTCAAAAAACCAGTGAAGCCAATCTAGCAACGTCCCACGATACCTGCCTTTGTGCTTCATCATAAACCAAAATAGTGATAAATCAAGCACATAAATGACATGGGTTAGAACGTATATCATATCATCGGAAATCATAAAGTCTAACTCATGGAGGCGTGTGGGAGGGATAAAATCTTGCCAAGTCCATATCTGAGGAAAGCACTCAATCCACCTTCGGAAAGGGTCATGAAAAGTCCAAGGTTCAGAACACTGGCTCTGAGGGTTGGTAAACTGTCTACCTAGGATGTCTTCACACTCTAGATCTCCAGAAGGAATCGACAAAGATCTAACAGAGGACTGGCCAACTCTCAAGGGAAGGTTGAAACACTAAGAAGATAGACCCAAACTCATAGTTTTTGACCAACCCCTGTATTCTAGGGTTTTCTTTAGAGGAAACTCAATGTAAAAGACACACTTCCCAACTATACCTTTAATGAAATAGCGAGGCAAGGTAATAGAAGGTAGCCGAAGAAAAAGGTCATGAGAATCCTTCTTTAGGCAAACAATGTTTTTACTCCTATCAAAATCCGAGCATAGCGGTGGTTGATAGTCATCTTCGCAGGGTAAATCCAAGTGATCGAAGGAATAGTCATCAAAGGCCTCAAGGTAAGACTGAAAATTTTTAGGCAAACACTGTACTTGGTCAACCTTGGGCATTTGGGGAGTGTCAGTAAAAATCTTATCTCCCTGTTGCCACTGGTCAAGAGCTTGTTGTGATAATTGCAAAGGCAATGCCCAGAGATGACTCTTTATGTCATTTATGGGATCCATATCATAACCAAATGCATCCCACCTATGTCTCCCAACATGTATGAACTCATGAAAATCAACTATGTCAGTATCAATATCATAACATGGAGGGTTTGAAACATTCAAAAGCTCACCCATCTCATTCTCTTCTTCCGAATCATAAAGTAGACAATTACCTGAATCTTGGAGAGGAGGGAAAATTATTTTTTCTTCTTGTGCAGGATCTTCAAGGACTTGGGTATGCATTATAGTATTATCCTCCTGAGTAGCTCCTTCTTCTTTGGTCATGCAGCAAGGAAGATGCTCTTCATTCGGGGATTCCATTTCTCCACCACTCTCTAAGTCATGAAACAAGGTATCATCAAAATCCTGAAAAGGAAAGAAACTAACCTTATCGTGTTGTTGTTGTGCAGGTGGAGAAGGCTCGTGGATCGCTTTATCAAAAGGAAAATGGAAAGCTGATACTTCTTCATTGGGTTTTGGCTCCTCAACTATATCCTCAGCGATCCCTTGTTGATTTGTGGTTTGTTCCCCTTCTTGCTGGATATCAATGATGAAGCTCTCAAGGGTAAACAAACTCTCCCCATTGAGAGTATTCAAGGAAAAGAGGCATCCTATCTCAAGTGAAGAGACCTTCTCCTCAATAACTGAAGCCATGTAGTAGGCTTCATCAAGCGACCTTGGGGTTCTCTTATCAAGAGGGAAACTCAGATACCCCAAGAGTGCATGTGTAAAGAGATGGATCAGGTATCTCTCCTCGGGATGATGACTCTTAGGATTTTGATATAGCTTGCTCTCAAATCTAACTTGGAAGTCCCTGATGATTTCATCCTCATCTTGATTCATATGCTCAAGTTCTTTTAATAGTGTTGGGATGTCTTCTGATTTGATTCCCCATCTCTCGAGAAAGGTTTTCTCAAATTGCTCCATAGTTGTGATGCTGGCATTAGGGAGGTTTTCATACCATTCTTTGACATATCACCAAAGAGTGGTTGAGAAAATTTTCATGACCATGTCCTCAGCATAATCATTGATAGGGTGGGATAGGAAGAAGCTCCAGAAATTTCTTACATGATAGTCAACTCTTTCTCTATCACCACCACCGAATCTAGGGAGCAATTTTATGTATTCATAGGGAATTTGTTGAGGGTATCCTAGGATGTTATCCATTTCTAAGGGTTTGTAGTTTCCCGGGTCCCATTGTGAAGTCATAGTTGGCTTCGTCATTAGTGGAGTCGCCAGATAGTTTTCTTGAAACTATCAAAGAAATAGGGAAAACACCCTAGTGGAGTCACCAGGTAAGCTTGTAAGATAAGGCATATAGGGGCAAGGCTTACCGAAAAGTCGTCATCTTGAGGAAGGTTTGACTCATTGTTCCCCGACAACGACGCCAAAATGTTATCGCACAGTTTGTAGGGAGGACAAAGCTTGAAGTTTGTAGGTCAAACTAGCGATACATGAACCTATCCCACCCAATGTCACCACGATGGGGAGGGTATTTTTGTTTAGGGAGGTTAGGCCCAGAGGAGACGTCCCCGGTAACTTGGGGTTTTGAAGAGGCAAAAGGATAAAAGGTCAAAGACAGGTTTTCCCCTTCATAAGTTACCACCAAAAGATAGTCCCAACTAAACAACCAATAAAGATGAATAATAACCAAGTAGAGTCCTTGCCCAAGAACAAAACAACAACAAACTTGATATATGCAGGTCTTGGTTAGTACTTCATGTATATTGATGACTATCTAATATTCAAATAAGAAATTATGGCAATAAATATTGATGAAGTCAATGTTTATCAATATAGCAATGCAAATAATATCACTTTCTCAATAAATGCTAGAATGACACGACATTCAATGTAACAAATCAACACACCATATAATAAATGCCTTTAACTACCATTCAATTGCTTATAAAATGAAATGTTGCTGCATCAAGATGAAATAACCAAGGGTGACGTCAACATTCTAGGGTTAGTAGGTTAGGGTTAGTGTAGTTAGGGTTTTAGTTTTGAAAGAAGTTTGAGAGTGTTTGGATTTGATTTCACTTCAATGCTGGAGGCTGGAGATCAGTGCCTTAGGGTTAAAGGAGTCAATAAATGATGGACGCAAGAGTTGAAGTGAAAGAGATTTCAAAGGATTGGAGGGAAAATTTTCATGGTGCTGCTAGAGCAGGGCCTTAAAAGTAGAACCCTAGGGGAGAGAGGCTCACTCTGGTGTTGCAAAAGAAAGGCCTCGTGCTCTCTCCTCCTTCCCGACAAACGGCTAGCCCAAAAACAAAAAAATAGACCAAGATAAGAGGTTTTGTTGAGGGAGGTGTTGCTAGAGCAAGGCCTATCAACAAATCCTAGAATAATACGACCCTAGTGTAGTAAACCTAGGCCAGGGACGTCTCACTCTTCTTGGATAAAAAAAAGGTACGACTAGCATGAGGAAGAAAGAAAAATGAGTGTAGCTATGGCTAGGCTCTCTTTTTTCTCTTCAATGGCTTAAGGCTTCTCTATTAGGGGACATGAGACAATGACCTACTTGTGTGTTTGTCCCCTAGGGTTTTGATTCAATAATATTTATAAATAGATGCAAGAAATCAAACTACAACCATTCAATCAAGA
>CBVK0100410870.1:0-12349 GCA_900067695.1 Picea abies | reverse complement strand
GCTCTTCCGATCTCACTTAAGGGTTTCTTGGGTGTGCGAGAGCGATTGTATTCAAGAGAGAAAAGCTTGAGACCCAACTTTCTATACTCGGAACTCGTCGGGGACATGCACTGAAAAAACGATCAAGAACAACCTGCTCTGATACCACTGATCCAGATTATTTTCGGCACGAAATGAGATCGGAGATATAATCAAGAAATGCACAGAGATATCACAGATATTCAATAATATAAAATAAATGTATCATATATGCAACCATAAACACAGATATACAGTAATACACGATTTCTATTAATGACAGTAATACACGATTTCTATTAATGAAAGAAATGTACAGATACTGTAAAAATACAGAGTGAAAGACTCGCTAGGATGGTGGCAGCTTATCTCTGAGAAGAGATGTGATGACTACTCGCATTTACAAGAAGATGATTACAATGAGGCTCTAAAGGTATTTTTACAATAAACAAGAATTCCAAAAACCCTAGACATCCAAAAACTTAACCCTAGGAGATGAAGCACCAAAAGTCATGTGGGCCCCGTTTGGGTAAGTTAGTACATCAACTTCCCGGGGTCGTAACTTTTGCATACGATCTCCATTTTAGGAATATGATAGCTCGTTGGAAAGGTATCATCAAGGAGATTCATTTTGGGGGCTCAATCGTGCCTTCAACTATAATAGAGAACCTCTATATCGAAAGACCTTCATTTGGGCCCTCAAAATGGCCCCAGAAGTTAAAAACTGCTAAGAATAGTAAATTGCCAAATTTGTCAGAAAACTATTTTGAGCCAGTTGAAAAAGGTGGGTGGCCACCGATATCCACCTGGATCATGGGTAAACCCATGGGCCAACATTCCCATACCCTTTACATATTCCCAAATCCACAAAAGGACCCAAAAAGAGGCTGAGATCCCATGATCTCTTCTTCCTCTTGCACTCCGCCTTTGACAAGCTGTCGAAGTCCAAAATGGTCAAACTTGACCAAGGATCTCTCAAAACTTGGTTGAGGGACAACAGGCCCCCAACACTCACCTATGACTGATCCCGAGTCACTCTGATCTATGAAGTTCTTCTTTGAAAGCTTCAATCTTGGCTTGAGCTACTTCGACTTGTTGTTGTGCTACGACCTCTTGTTCAACAAACTCTTGGATGACTACCTTGTTCACAGGTCCTTCGAGGCGCTATTCAAATTCATTAACAACCTGCTCTAGTTCTTCTCCTCGGCCTTCAACTTCTGTTAACAATTGGTAGGCCTTATATTGCACGGTTTGGAGTCTCTGAGTTACTTCCATAACTCTGCTTTGAATAGCGTGAATCTGCTGTTGGCCGGTGCATTTCTCTTGAGATCTCTTCACTCTTTCCACAACTAACAGGAGATTCAATTGTGCTTGTATCATTTCGATGTGATACTTTGCCTCTTGGCGCTACGACTTCAGTGCTCTTAATTCTGGACTCTTAGCGAGTCACTCGTATGTCATGGCACTGCGATCACTCAGCTGCTTGCATTCCATAGCAAGGGCCTTTAGTCTGTCAACTGCACTCCTGGCAATTACTTCTCTTTGGTCCTTCACATCCTATGGGGTTTTGGGCACTGCGCATAGTTCTAAGTCTGTGATGCGTTGTTGTAGCTACTGGATCACTTCCTCAAGCTATTATACTTGCTGTGTAACTCGATCTTTAGCCTTTATTTCGACGAATGTCATAGAGCGAAGTTCTCTGTTGAATGCTTCCTTTACTTCGAGTAGCTTGGTGAGAAACTGTTATTTTCCTTGTTGTATCTGTGCTTTTTCTTCATCTAACTTCGCTTGGAGGGAAATATTTTCCTTTTCTGCAGCTTGGCGTTGTTCTACAAGTACTCCTTGTAGTTGTGTCAAAGCCTGGGTGGCTTGTTCTATTTCCTCTCGTGCTCGTTGAAGGCGAGCTTCGACTGTATTAGTTAATCAGTGGAGTTGGGTTGGTTTGTCTCCTAGCTCTTGTGTTCCTAATGGTAGAGGCACAATGGGGACTATGCGATAGGACTATAGTGCCTAATGTACCCCTTGGATTTTGATTTCAATCCTACCATGTATTACTTCCTTCTTGGCCTCTTGTTTTTTTCTATTTCCAGTGAAGCATCATTCAGGGCTATTATGAGGAAGTCAAATTCGTCAGAGGTGAGGACAATCTGCATCTTGGTCATGGAGGCTTTTGATTTCTTCTGTGAAGAAGGTTTTGGAGGTGAACCCTTCCTCTTCTTCAGGGGATCAACCTCATTTCCTTGCTTCTATTCAAATTCTTTATCATCTAACTCTTCTCCATCACCTCCTTGCTTTGGTGATATGGAAGAAGTCTTCACGGATGCACTGTATAATCCTTGGACCTCTTCGGTATTCTTTGTACTGCTAGTTATGGGTGTATCCTACATAGTTTCTAGGCTGTCAATGTAGGATATCTTTGCGGGGTTGGCGGGGATAAGGAGTTCAATGGACCATTCCTTAGTAATATCCTCCAGGTCCTCCTCCATCATCTTGTAGTAGGACTGAAGCTATTGCTTATGTTCATGAACACATGCTATAATATAAATGAAATGTCAATCTACGCTGAACTTCATCAAAGGCCGGAACCGATGTAGAGTTTTCAGAGTCATGCAAGGCTCGGATTGGATGGCTCTCTTCAGCTGATTGTAGTAGGTATGAAAAAAAAAATTTGATTGCCACTGTTTGTTCATATCGATGGAATACCAAAGTGTATTAAACTTCACGACCAACAGCTCAAATGGCTCGATGTTGGGGAAGGTCACACCTTCCGGTAGCTCCCAGGTGATGAATGAAATAAGGATCAAAAGCCAACTAAAATGGAGTTCGTAACCTTGATCTTGTGCTTCTCTGGAGTCTAGTTCCAATTGATTCACTAGGTACTTCACCCAGTGCATCTGTAGGCCTTCCACGCACTTCCCTGCGAGGTCAACTACAAAGCCAGTGACTTGGGTAGGTCAGTTCTTTCTTACTAACATCCCTACAATCAATTGATAGGCAAGGTGCACTGTACCACTCTGGATAGAAGATACCTTGTAGCCTCACGTCTCCTTCTCAATATCATCGTAGATGTCCTTGATCCTTTGTGTTAGAGCATGATCCATGTATTTTCCTGGATAAATATCCTGGAGATCAGGTCCTTGCATACTCAACCCTGTGATCCGATTGATCAACATCGGATCAACTGTGATATGGTGGTCTAGCCACAAATAGCCTCCATGGTAACAAGAAAGCAACATATTGACACAGGCATTCACCTCCTGGTGTCTTCCAAAGTGTGGGATCTTCATGACGTTTAGTAGGGTGGACTACATGAGGTTATGGGTCCACGTCTGGGGGATTATCTTTGAATTCTTCCCCTTCATTCTGGTTAGGTACTTATGTGGGGCGAGTATGTTATAGAATTTTCAGTCGCTGAGGTTGAAGTCATTGAACTTCAATGCTGCAATCTTGTCTTGGTCTGCTCGAACTACGCGAATCCCCTTCGGGAGGTTTGCAGTGACCAAAGTGTACTCAAAATCTCTGGGCATGCTATCTCGATTTACTGTGTCACTTAGAGGTGGTATGTAGGTGGGTAATATAGTCAGGATCAATTTGGCATTCGCTAGATCATCCTTGTGCTTGGTTTTCTTTTCATCTGATGGTCGGGATGGTCCAGCTTTGCAAGTAGTCGACAAAGAGGCTTGCAGTCCTCTTGTCGATGATTCTTGTACCCCTGTAGATATTGACATGACTCGTTTAGTCATGAGGTCGATAAAAACTTCTTCGACAACTCTCTTTGTTGCGCTGAAATCGTCTGACATACACACTCAGGGTTGGAAATATTTGGGTTCGAGGAGTAATTTAGACACTTCGATAGGATAGAAGGCAATAAAACACAATGATCACTGTATACAATCAACAAGTCTGTGGGCTCAAATTCACAATTAGCAAAAGTTCTCTCGGTGCATGGCACGACGGGATAAATAGGTAACTTGACAACGAGTCTCTTGCAATCGGTATGAATCCTTCCTGAACTCTGTTCTGTCTATTATGGTGCAGTCCCAACGGTCTGATGGCGAGCTGTCTGGTCATAAATGATTTTCTACCCGTTCGAAGCATTGGTATAATGGGTATAATGTCCCCAACGAATTTATTGCTTCACCATAGCGAAGTGCCATGTGTCACTGTGCTGATATCCCGACGAAGCTCTAATTTTGCAAATTTTCCTTTTGGATATGTCAGCAACTTTTTGATCTTATCTCTCTTCTTACTTATTTTTATAGCCTTCTTTCTAGTGAGCTTTGTCTCGGTATTCCTTTTCCCATTCTGATTCTTATTTTCTTTTGACATAGTGACTTCGCGTTGTTGAGATTCTTTCCTAGGATTCAAGGGTAATACTTCTTTTTTATTTGGGATAGGTATTTTAGTCTTCTGTGGGTCCTCTAATGTTCTTGCAACTTTGATATCTACATCGATGTTGTTAAATATTTGTGATATGTTCTCCTGTTCTTCAATCAAGTGTGAGATCCTTTTAGTTATAAAGTCTTTTAACTCTTTCTTCTTCTTCTCTAAGACTTCTTCTTCTTCATTCCTTCTGGCTTGATCTCTTTCAATCCAAGGTCTTCCTAGTAACATGGTAAATGGAGTGTTGTCCTCAATAAATTTAATGATCTCAAAATCTTATTTTGTCGAAGTTCCATTGGCATTCATAAGTATCTGAGCTAGCTTCCCACATAGGGTTATCAGTTTTCCTCTGAATAATCCTATTCCTCCTAGTGAAGGAACCATAGCAGGCTTTCCTAAAAGTTCTCAGGTTATTTCTGTCATAACATTCACCTGTGTTTCCTCATCCAGAACACGGTTAACGTCGAAGTCTCCTAATCTTTCTTCAATGCATTCTTTTTCTTTGAAGATATATGATAATCTGACATGTCGGTGGTCATTCAGGGTTTCTCTCATCTGTAGCAATACTTTCTATGATTCTTTCTGGGATTCTACCATAATCTTAGTTTCAGGATCTACCTTAGGGTTTTCTTGGTTCAGATTCATTCTTTCAACTTTAGCAATCATTCTAGGGAAATATAATACTTCATGGTCCATAGATTTACAACAGAGACAACTAGGTCTTCTCCCAGGGCATTCCTTAGCAAGATATCCTGGTTTTCTACAACTGTAACATAGGGTTAATCCTCTCTTTATTTTAACTGATCCCCAACCCTTTTTTTATTGCGTGCTAGGATCATAGTAGCTAACCTGCAATTTTTTTTTCTAGGATAATGCATCCATTTGTTAGTCCAAATATTCTTTCTATGCATATGTATAACATATCTTTCACTATTCTTATCAGATCTACTGATGTCAAACCTTATTTCATCTACCAGTACCCTAGTTTTCGAGCTAGGATAGAATCTATCAAACATACCTAGATCCATACTTTTGAAACAAAAAATTATACTTATCTTACTTCTACATAGCACAAAACCTTCAGATCTAGAACTTTTCACTACTCTTACCTTTATCAGAGCACAAAGCTTGCATATCTTACCTCTTTTCTTTAGATCTGACCTCTTTTCTTGGCACAGAGCTTCACAATTCAAGCAGAATGTTGCACACTAGGGAAACAGATCCATGCACAGAGCTTTCTCAGTTTTAGGTCGAATCTTTGCACAAAGCTTCTTCTTCCTCAGTTCCCAACAATCACAGTTTCAAGTCTCCACAACAGAACCATTTATTGGCATAGGGGTATACCCAAGGTTCAATTCTATGACAACGCACCAACAAAACCCTAACTACCGACCCTTTCGACAACACCTGTGAAGAAGATGAAGTCTCACCCGAGGTAGAAGCAGGGGTTGTTGCAGGAATCAGGTGTTTGCAACCTTAGCTAGGACATAGATATGTGATTGTAATACTTAACATAACACTTAGCAGTAAACCTTCAACAATATCTAACCAATATCTGCTTCGCAGATAAAACAGAGCATCGCAGCATTCACCCAGATCTAATGTATGTGGTTCACCCCTGCCTTGGGGATACATCCACCAACTCTTCTTCTTTATTGTCTTTAGTCAATTAGTTACATGCACAAAGCCTCAAAACCTTACTCTGCATAGGAAATGAGATTTACGAGCTCGCCAGATCCTCCTTCCCCGAGTATATCTAGGTACACAACCTTCCACAACCTCTTACAATGACTTGCACTTAGCTCTGCAAGTCCCACACAATATGCACAGAGAACTTACAAGACACACTTGCACTTAGCACAACATCACATAGATGCCTCTTTTCTTATTTCCTTACATTGCCTAGACATCTATTTATATATTACAAAATAGGCCTAACCATGGGTAAACCCATGGGCTGACATTCCCATACCTGTTACATATTCCCAAATCCCAAAAAGGACACAAAAAGGGGCCAAGATCCCGCAATCTCTGCTTCATCTTGCACTCCGCCTTCGACATGCTGTCGAAGTCCAAAATGGTAAAACTTGACCAAGGATCTCTCAAAACTTGGTTGAATGCCAACATGAAGGCATGATGTGGGTGGCGCATTTGACAAGTAATAGATGTCAATTCCAATGCATGGTTTAAATGAATGGTTAATGGATTAATGGTTGCCATGTACTAGTAAATTAATTGACTATGGGTGGAGGCAACGTGCATTTACTGCACCTCACCCTTACTCCTTCCATTGGCCACCACCCTAGTTGGGCTATTGTTCAACCTTGTTGTTGTGGTTATTCTTCGATTTTCAAGCAGGGAGGAACTGCTCGACCAACTCACGTTTAAAGTGCTTGGATTACATGTATATCTTTTTTTGGCCATCCATGAGTCTTCTCTATTTATGAAATGGATGTTGGCTCAAATGTATGGGTTGTGCTTTCCTTGAGTATTGCAACTGTGTAAAATTGTGGTTTTTAGAATGAAGTGTTGATGGTTTCTCTGCAATGATGTTAAAGCCACATTGTTATTGGTCATCCTTGCTGGTTTAGTTGGAGGGTTTCATTTGGTCTTGAGTGGTTGGCTGTCTTCACGAATTTGTATCACCCAGTATTTGGCTTTATGGGGTTTAATGGTTGGAGGCGTGTTGGCCCTTGGTTATGGAAGAAATCAAATGTTATGGAAGAAAAGGTGAAACGTGAACTGAGTGGAAGGAAGGTTGACTGATATCAGGTCGAAGTGGTTAAAGAAGCAGAAAAGATGGAGAAAAGTTTGAGAGAGAAATCCATTGGATGAGGAGATCGAGGAAGATAGATCAACGAGGAAGGTGGATCGTGGACAACTCAGCAAGTGGAAAAAACCACTGGTATATTCTTTAGAGAACCTTGTGGGAAGGAAGAAAATACAGGTTGGCGAAGCCCTAAAAATGCAGGTCAAGTTGACCTAGGGTTTTAGACACCTAGGGTTTTAGTATCTAGGGTTTTGATACCTAGGTTTCGGCCTAAGGATGTTGGTGAGCTACTATAATGTATAAATAAAGGTTAAGAGGACCTGGGATGGGTTCATTTAGAGGTCGCTCCGAGTTGGTTGTTGTTAATGTAGAGAAAGAAGTATTGTGTTGTGAGAGCATTCAATATTGTAATATCTTCAGCTGGGTGTGAAGATCAACCTTGCAACTGGGTGCGCAGGGAAGGAAGATAGAGAGAAGAGAGAAGGAGAGAATATCTGCAAGCTAAGAGCGTAGATAGAACTGTAAGCTTTCACCTAATATACTATAAAGAACATTTATGTGGACGTAGCCCTAGGAAGAGGGTGAACCAAGTACATCTTTTGTTGTGAGTGATTGATGTTGTGTTCTTTACTTCTGTTACTCTGATGATGCATTAGTACGTTAGATTTGATATATAACTGTGTGAAGTAGGTTTATGCTTGAAAAGAATAATCTGTTCTCCATGTGTGGTTGCCTTGATTCCACTTGCATTTCCTCTGGTTATAGACACTTGTTTCCTACAACCCCCTATTGCTAATCAGGGTGAGACTGCATCTGCTTCGCAGGTGTTTCCGAAAGGGCCAGTAGTTAGGGCTTGTTAGTGCACTATTAGAGCTGAACCCTGGGTCTGCCCCTGTGCCAACAAATGGTTCTGTTGCTGGGACTAGGATGTTCTTGAGGGAATGTCAAGGTGGTTTCCATCGAAGATAGAGATTCAGAAGTGGATATAAGAACAAGAGAAGGACTTCACAAAAGCTCAGAATAAGAACCCTAATATTAGCACAAAAGACTAGTTGGGAAGGTATATCTTTACTGGTATACAAAAGATTTTATTTGGAGGGATTCATAAGGAGCTATACGAGTGGTTGACCATATTAGCAGATACCCAGTTTCAGATCAGATCTAGACCACTTGTGGTTTGGAAATCAGCGTTGATAAATAAGGTCAAGAGAGTTGATAACACCATGTCAAGAGCAGTAAATCATTGGTTTGATAGTACCATTGGAGGGTATATCACCTAGTTTTCTATTGGCATAGTAGAGTCATATAGCTAAGCAGAGAGATATTTATTTAAGGGGATGAGTGGAAATTTTTTACACTTTCTGAAGCTGAAGATCAAGATGCTACTGCACGAGAATAACATATTGAAGATACAGTAGTGGGTCAGATTGAAAAAGCTAATGTTCAGGAATTTAGACATCGACAACGAAATAGAGGTCAGACACACACATAGTGGGAGAACCTTCAAAGAAGTTCCTATGGTGAAATTGTTTGAGCAGAATCACGAACCAACACAAGAAGAAGGGTTCTATAGTGGAGAAGAAGAAGAGTTATTGAACGAGGAACATTCAGAGTCCGTAAAGTCAAAAGAAGGGAATACTGAAGAACCTCGCCGAGAAGAGTCAGAAACTTTAGGGACTGCGCAGACTGTTGAAGTAAGTATTATTACACCTCCTATTGTTTTGACAACATTAAGTAATCAAAGTAACCTAAGTTATCAGAGCACTCAGAGCATTAGTACAAGTGGTTCAGTACACACTCAGTCAGGAAACCTAGGAAGATCTATGGCAGATGAGATGAGGTTACCCACCTTTAGAGGAGATGGATCTAAAGATCCTGACAAACATTGGTTTATATGTGAAGTCATATGGAGTATTAAAAATGTCACCGACAAAGATGTTAAATGAGCTCAGTTTAGTACTACCCTGAGAGACCGTGCACTGAGCTGGTACATGAAGTTCCTCCAAGGAGTTCTCCAGCCAAAACCGCTGAACGAGATTAAGACCGCATTGATTGTTGAATTCAAGAAATCCAAGTCGGAATCGCAGTGCATCACATAGTTGAAAGAAATCAAGAAAAAAGTAGCTGAACCTATTTGGGAGTTTGATCAGAGGTTTATGACCCTGACATGTCATTTGCATTTTCATATCCCAGACGAACAAAATAAAGAATGGTTCATTGCTTCCCTCCTACCACACATCAGAGTCCCTCTGATGCAACAAAAGACTGCTTCGCAGGCTGAGACATTGGAGATCGCCTTGAAACTAAAATCGACCCCTATGGCAGAATCCAACTCAGGTATGAGTCAAATCTTGAGTCAGCTAACTAGATTATCACTGCAGGTCAAATATATGAAAAAAGATAAGGGAAAATATAAGAGAGAAGACATCTGGTGCATTAGATGCAAATCATAAGGCCATGAATAGGAGCACTGATCCCCATTTCATGAATAATTGGCTTCTGTAGCTCCGATCCCTTTGAAGCAAGTTACTCTACCTTGGTGCGAGGTATATCGAAATAGACATCGCCCAGGAGAATGCTATTACATGCAAAAGTATGTTCATACACCTATGAACCTCTACTACACATTCTATAAATCTATGGGTCATGATGAGAAGGATTGTAGAGCTTACGACCTCTTGCATGAAATATCAAGGGATATCTACAAAATTCAAGGTGAAGTACAACAAGAAGAGAACACTACGTAGCATAATTCTCCTAGAAGAGGAAACTTCAACCCTCGTGGTGGATTCATAGGAAGAGGAGGAGGAGGAGGCATGGGCCGAGGTTGAGATTAGATCATTTGTTATAACTGTGCACAACTAGGTCACTTGGAAAGGGACTATCAGAACCCTTGTACCACTTGTAGTTACTGTAACTCATTTGAACATGTCATAGAAGATTTCCTTGCACTGTTAGCCAAACTTCAAGAACGACGACAAGGAAACCAACAAGTACAACTAATCAGAGTAGAACCTCGCGGAGCAGATCCCAGAGTCACTGTTATCACTAGAGGAGGCGCTGCTACATGAGAAGATAGGGTGACTCCAGGAAAGACTACAGAAAAATCAGGAGTTAGAAAAGATGCAGAGAAGACACATGAGTTTGATCCAAAGAGAGAGAAGTACACATTTGAAGAGGCAATAAAAGAGTTTGGAAGAGATCATACTTCTTCATCACAGGCACAACCATAAGTGAGAGAATGTGGAATGCCCCTAGCCTTTGATCAGTCTGCTTCTCCTGGATAAGGAAAATAGGTAAGAAGACTCATGGAATTCTTATGCACTTGCATTAATTTGATAAAGGATGATAGCGTTGTATAAGAGCTACAAAATTTGATTAGACAATATGATATAGGAAGGGTAGATCCTCTACTGAATAAAGCAATACATCAACAATATTACATTAATCCGACAAAAAATGGGAATTTAAGCTGGTGAAGTGACAGTGCATGTTCATCAGACTCAAAAGAGGCACTGAAGAACTGGAAAAATAAAATGTATCAAGTATCTACACAAAGATGTGCTAGACTAACCAGAGAAGTTCGCTGGATCAACACAACAGTAAGTAATTTACCCACATTTGATGGTTTGAATCACTTAGAAACTTTCTTACTGGAATTTGAAGAAACTATACCAGTACAAGAGAGATTGTTGGCACTGGACGAGGCTTTGAAAGCTACTCCAGAAATATGGTGGGAAACACATAAAAATAACATCGCGAACTAGATACAAGGTCGTACTTTGATGATAGTGCGATTTTCAGAACAATTCAAAGGATGTAAAGTTAGGTACATAGGCCAAAGTTGTCCAAAAGAACATGTGTTAGGTTATGAGGAGGCCTGGAGAAACTTCCTCAAGAGAAGTGGGTGTATAAATTCATCAATACTCTAGACACAACACCTATCAACTAGTACCTTCAAGCGGAACTGCGCCTCACAACTGTAGATTGGCAAGGTATGACTCAGAATTTTGTAGCTACATTTTTATTTGAAAGTCAACACCCTCTGGTAGATCAATCTTTATAGGTTGTAAGACATAAATTATTTGAGGAAGAACCTAGCCTCCTTGTGGAGAAACAAGAAGATGGATGGAATGCACATCTTCATAAATTGCAAGGATGTTACAATATCAATGCCGATGAAGACGGTGATCCTAGGAATGTGAACATCACAGAAGTGAAAGGACAGAGAGACATAGAAGAACCAGGAATCAAACTACCTTTTATTTGACAACCAATCAAAATAAGAAAGTTAATATTGGAACAGAGCAAGCACCTAAGCTTGCTAATGTTGGAGATTATTGGGATGATGCCACTATTGATAAGATCACAGAGTTACTACACGAATATCAGGACTTGTTTCCAACCAAGTTCACTGATATGAAGGGCATTAAAGGGCCCATGGGAGAGATGAAGATCCCATTGAAACTAGATGCAAGTCCAGTTAAACAAAGACCCTACAGATTGAACCCTAAATATAAGGAGAAAGTGAATATTGAATTAGACAGAACGCTGGAAGCAAGAATCATAGAACCTATTGAAGAATCAGAGTGGGTTAGCCCTATGGTGGTTCAGGATAAGAAAACAAGAGAGATTTGAATTTGTGTAGATCTCAAGAAGTTGAATGATGCATGTCTACATGATCCATTCCCTACATTGTTTACTGACGAAGTGTTAGATAATGTGGGAGGACATGAAGTCTACTCCTTCACCGATGGATTTTCAGGATACCATCTGTTAGCGTCAGAAGTCACTCCTGGATTGCTTGCAGGAGCAAAGCCTAACGCCCATCAGTTTTATGTCACGATTTGTTTATAAAAGGTGATCAAATGGAGATAATGGCTCCAGGAGGTATCACTCTAACTCAGAGACTGAGTTTGGTTCATAAGGACAGAGGAGGTCTGGAATCCCAACTTCAGCCAGTGGGTTGATTTAAACATGAGCAGGTGGAAGACTTAGGAGAAAGTGGACAAACAGCTCTGGGCATCAGGCTTGCAGCAATTTGCAGAGGAAAAACTCCGAAAACAGGATCCTCCTGGTTCAAGGTTTCAAGAAGCTGAGAGAGGACTCGACTGGATCCTCCAATTCCAAGTCATTCAGCGCTAAGGGAATTACAGGGACTGATTAGAGGCTCCGTAA